>JBBYHM010348668.1:0-24978 GCA_038381775.1 Adansonia rubrostipa
TCACAAATCCTTCGAAGTCTCGGATTACCACCTATACCATCCATTCTGCTTTTGGCATCATAAGCTCCATCAAAGTTTACTTTTAGGAACTATATTGGTGGAGCTTCTAGTAAAAGCACATGCCAGAACTTAGTTGCTCCCTTTGTTGCCTTTCATTCAATATACTTCGTGATGAGACATCTTGAATTTTCCATAAGCCTACTTCCTATCATCGGATTGGGTCTTCTATTATATGAGTTCCTTGAATTCCATAGGGTGTAAAGTAACATTAAAGAGAAATCAAAACCACTGTTATCGGTACCATATTGGTACGATTTTGACATATAATTGATACCGGTGATGACTAGTTTTATTTTGGTCTTAGTTTCGATCTGCACCGACTATACTGATAGGTGTTGGTCTATTTCAGTGGTACCGGCTGAAAATATTTGTACTGATAGGTATATAATATAAGCTTGTAAAAAAAGTTAAACCCATATTGATATTAAATCTAATGAATATTATACATAATTACTCATAAATTTGATAAATATTAGATATAATTATTCGTAAATTTAGTGATCATTAAAAAATTTTAGTTGTACAACTTAACTAATATTAATTTTCTTATTTTGATGAAGTTTTTTTAGAATATTATATATAATTGATCAATATTTAATATATAAAATTTATTTAATCTCATTTATTTCATATTTCAAAATATTTTTCATATATATAAATTAAAAATATTCAAACTCCAATAAACCCAAAATGATACATCGAAACACAACGATATTGATATGTACCTGTACCAGAATAAAAATGATACGTTCATCGGTATGGTACTGACTACCTTGATCAAAAGCTTCTCCTTATAGTAGTCTCACTGTAGTCGCCACCCATTTGACATAATTATTCATAGAAACTTCAAGCACTTGTTGAGGTAAATCAATATATTCCATTATTTCTTTAGAGAGATGACAATCTCGTAAACCATGAAGATCATTTTTTTCCTTAGATCCATATTTGTTAAAGTAGCAATTGACTATTGAAATTTTGACGTCAAGTTCTTTTGGGTTGGAAAAATACTATGGCTTACCCTCTATCCAAACAACTTTATCTTGGGAGGTACCTTTACTAACCATATCTTCTCCCATATGTTCCACTGAGCACCAAAACCAGTAGCCATGTCCAAGAGTGTTCCATATCCACTTTTGACAGTATATTCACCATTCTTGGCATAATGCCAATTAATTTATCTTCTAATGCTGTTTTGTATAGATGAATATTGTAAATGGCTTTTACTTGATCCTACATAAACTTTTCCCTAATAAAGTCCTCCTTCTATTGTATGTTTTTTTCTTTAACAAGAATGCCATCTTATTACATTTTTGTAAATGACTTAGGGTTGATTGGATTACCAAAGATCCATTACAAGGAATGTATTTATCACCCCAAATATTTGCAGTCTGGCCATTACCAATTTGCCATTGATCCTATGAACTAACATTTCCTTAGAAGTCTAAATACTTTGCCAAATGAAAATGGCTAGGATCCAAACTAGTTTGCGTAAAACTACACCTTGAAAAGTACTTTGCTTTGAAAGCTTTATACCTAAGAGAGTTAGTATCATGGAGAAATCTTTTCTTTTGAGAATAATAAAAAATGGAAAGTGTTCCATTAGACCATGAAAACAGGACTAAATTTGTCCTAGTTACTTTTTGAGATAGAGTGGAAGAAGGGAAGAGATTCTCAAACAAGAAAAAGACCTAATGACTTTGAAAGAATTGAAGCCGCATGAGGAAAAAGACCCAATAATTGCAGGCTTTACGCAAGTGATAGGATCATATAGATATCCTTTCAACACAACATAGGTCATTGAAAGGATCTTGGAAACTCAGCAAAGCACGAAAGCTAGATCTTTTAGAAAATGGGTTCCTATTCGAAGAATGCATAACCGCATGGATAAGCTCACACTAACCCGTCAATTTGGGACCTAATTCGGGATATTCCTTAGAAGGCATCAATAAGAAATCGGAATGTAATAATATTGATTCATATAGATGCATAGGAAAAGGTTCTCTATGGATTCAAATGTTATACATGTGGGATAGAGATAGAGAAAGAGGAACAAATCGAAGATTTCACATAGTGCTTTTGATCAAAAAATAATTTGATTTATTTTGTACCTTTCACTCAATGAGAAAATGGGTCAGATTCTATAGGATCAAACTTATGGGACTTAAGGAATGATGGAAGGCAATAAAATAAAAACTCAAAAAAAGAGGAAAAATAATAAATAAGTAAATAAAATAAAGTAGAAGAACCCAAATTCCAAATGAGCAAATTCAAACTTGAAAAGGATCTTTCTGATTCTCAAAGAATGAGGGGTAAAGGATTGATCGAGAACCCTATTTTTCAAGTAGAACTCTATTAAACATGTGCAAATCTCAAATCCAAGACTACCTTTATACTTTGCAAGACAAATATTTCTCCAGTTTAACTAGTGAATTCCTATACCACCCTGTTTACTTGTCCACCAATATGTCTTATGATGGCCGATAGCTCATCGTAGAAGGTCTTAGGTAATAAAAAACAATTTATTGCATAGGTTGGCAATGAATGTAAGACTGTTTTTATAAATATTTCTTCTAAAATATAATAGCCGTCTATTCTAGTTTTGAATTTTTGCATGCAATTTATTTGTAATTTCTTGAAATGTCTGGTTCTTCCTTTTCCCAACCATTACTAGCAGTTCTAAATATTTTTCAGGATTAGTTGCAACATCTATCCTGATATGTTTTGTATTTTAGCCCTTATGTCTCTAACAATGTTTAGACTAAAATAGTATAAACTTATTAAGGTTTATTTTTTGCTGGAGCTTTCTTCATAAATCATTAGCATGCTTTTCAACTTTTTATCATCACTTTTATAAACACTTGTAAATAATAAGCTGTCATATACAAAGAAAAGATGATTCACTCTTGGACTAGCTCTAATTGCTTTCATCCTTATGAATTCTCTGGTCCATTGTGCCTTAGACCATAAAGCTAATAATTGTTTTGTGTAAAACAAAAAAAAAGTGATAAAGGATCTCATTGTCGAAGACCTACACTTGGTTTAAAAGTGTAAATGACATTCATATTAAAAAATAGAATAAAACACTATTGATATGCAGCTGATTAAGAGGGAAACCCATTCCTCCTCGAAACCCATCTTAATTTTAGAGCATAAACTTTTCCCTTTATTTTTCTCATCTTAATGGCATTAACAAGTTCATAGGCTATCATTACATTGTCAATTATCAATCAACATTAAACAAAAGCACTTTGGTTCAAAGTTATACTATTTGAGAGGATAACTTTCAATTTGTTAATAAGACCTTAGCAATAATTTTATAGATGGCATTACAAAGACTACTTGAATGAAATTGAGTCATGTTTTTTGGATTTTTAGTCTTTGGAGTAAGAACAATGTTCATTTGGTTGATTTCAATTGTGTCAGACTAACTATTAGGAATGGAAAGACTGCTTATTAAGAATAAAGAAATATGTTTTACTAACACCATGACCTATAGTTGTAGACACCTTATTTTGCCTGGGCCTATGATTGATTTTTCCTAGTTTTAAGGGATCCAGTGAAATTTTTTAGGTCTGGATCTTTTTGGATGAGTTATAGATTATAGAAAGGTCTATGTCACCACGTACCTTTTTATCTTTGGATGATACAAAGCAAGCACGTGTAACTTAAAAGATATATATATATGGTGGCATGGTTGAGCCTTTGGGTTATCCCTTGATTGAGATTTGAATTAGGCATAATAATCTGAAAAGAAGAAAGACTATCAGGTAAATCACTCATCCAACTAGTCTTTGGAGGCTATCGTAAAGTAACCATAAATTTGTTGTTGCCACCGATCATTTTGGGCTAGGCATGAATAGGTGACTATTGAAAATAATGAGTTAAGAAACCCGAAACATTGATTTTGAGGTCTATAAGGTCTAAAGATTTATCGGTTGGGTTTGGGACTTGGCTACGTGTAGGGAAGGATTAGCACCCTATGAGGGCCGAAATCAATACCTACTAACTATATCTCACTTCAGTTTTGACTTAATAGGTTTCATTTTATCATTATTTTGATATAATCCCCTTTAATGCATGAAATTTTAAAAATTGTAGATCCAAGTTTTTAAAGAAAATTCATGTCACTTATGCGCCCTAGAGATGTGGGGAACATAGAGATTTTTGATGGAAATAATCTTTAAATTAAATTTTAAAAATTTGGATATTTTGTGTCAGGCACTAGAGAGATACCAAAGTGGGACATTGCCATGTAATTTTCGAAAATGGTTTTAAAATTTGAATGCATAATGGTTACCATAATAAGGAAGAGTGTTGTAATACAAAAAGAATATAGACATATCATATAAGAGTAATCACACACAAAACATAAAGAAAATAAGGGATAATTAGGATGTATCCCGTGATTGTCTTTGATTATTGACAAATAACAGGGATGACAACTTTGATACATGTTTAGATTCGATGGTAACTTGAGGGATAAAAAAAAGGTTTTCATCAAAATGACCCTAGATATTCGAGAGAGAGAATTCAAATTTTGAGTGAAAAGTAGGGTTAAGGTGCCCCTTCGGAAGGAGATAATGGAGTATCCCCAATAGTAATGGTTTTGGACGTGTTCAAAAGAAGATTTTGGTCAAAAGCCTATTTGGAAAGTTCCTAAAGAGAGAAAATTCATACTTGAGGTAAAGAATGAGGTTAGAGTATCTCCTCGAAAAGTAGGGTTAAGTATCCCCAAAGGTAAAAATTTCAGATCTGTTAAAAAAGGGTTTTGATTAGTAGTCTCAAGAATGTCTAAGAAAGAGAAAATTTAAGTTTTGAATAAAAAGCAACGTTGAAGTATCCCCAAAATAAAAATTTTATTATTTATAGAGAAAAAGAATATTTTGGATAAAAGGTACTTTAAAAATAGAACCTAAGAGTTTAAATAAAATTATTTTTGTTTTAGCCTTGATCTGAGCTTAGATGACTTATGTTATATTACATTACCCCATAAGATGTCAATTGGGTATGCTGTGAGAAGTTTGAATGTCTCGATAAAATTGGTTTAAGAAATTGGGTTGATTTTAATTACAAAAATAGGGGACAATATCGCACTATCTCTCTTCTCGAATTTGTTCAGGTAAATTTGAAGGTGTTAAGAGTCGAGCAAGGTATCGTTTAAAGGATGACTTGATAAGGTTTAATATACAAATATTCCAAAAATCCTAAAAAATTGCTTTCTAGGTGGACTTAATTTTTGAAATTGGGTTTGTTTTGACACTAGTAGCATGTGTAAAAGAAAAGACATAGTAGAGTTTGGAAAATCATTTTAGACTTATTTGGTATGTTAAAATCGCAAATGATACCTTTTCAGAAAGGGAATTTCATGATCTTTCTAAGAAAAATATTGGGAAAATTAAAAAAAAATAATCTGTTGGACCAATATGGCCTAAATAAAATGCAGTTTGCTAGTTCTAGGGGTTCTATAGAGCAAAGGTTCAAAAAATCATAACTTCTTATCCAAAATAATCTGAGTGGAAATGAGACATCATTAGAAAGGTAATTTAATGCTCTTTCATGAAAAAAAATAAAACAATTCTAGAAAAATATGTTTAGTCTCAAAAATAATTTTTTAGTGGTAGGCATAATGCTGTTAGAGCAAAAATAGGGGAGTTTTTCAGTCTTTTCCGATTTCTCAAGACTATGCTCGAGCCAAGGACGTTTGAACATCCTTTACAGAAAAGAATGGGTAACATGGGCGTCATGAATTCATTCCATAATCCCAAAGTAGTTTGGGATGATAAAATAACCCGTTGACCATACCACAAATAAGGGTATTAGACTCAAGATCAAGCTTGATGTTTTATCAAATAAAATGATCATTTTCTAAGAAAATAGTATTTGAGAGTTTATTCAACCATGAATCCATACCTAAAAAGCTTGATTTGCCCCAAAGATTGGAGGACCAATTTAGTGAAAACATTAAATGCATGCTAGTCTTTATCTATTGAAGGTAACATAGATTTAACTTGAGATTTTTTTTGAAATTAGATTTATTTTTGAAACAAACAAGCATAAATTTTGACAAAAATGCTATGAATGAAAAGTAACATGCACAACGGTAAACATGGACAACACGTTGAAACAAATGAGATGGTATTTTAATAAGGGAAGAGGTGGAAAAAATGTAAAATGATGACAAGTACGATGCATGGGAATGTTAGCCTTATAAATGACATCTAGAATCAAGCCATGTATGATGGTATGGACATGTTTAACCAAAAGAAAACATGCTTAAATTTTCAAGAAGGCATTTTTGTTTCATGAAGCCTACCAAAATGCAAGAAAATGCATGCATATGCTTAAAATGTACTAGGGTGAACATTCAAATATGAGATGAACATGTGAAGGTATATGAAACATGGGAAGAAATGCATGAATATGGGCTGTTGTGATGATGAAAAAAAAAGCATGGCATGTTTGACAATCCAGGCAACATCAAGGCATCAAGACGTTCATGAAGCCTAAGACTACTATAACTAGGGCCATAATAATGTATGAAATTCTTAGAAGGTTAATTGAAACATAATAAGGCCACTAGGATGATGAGAATGCTAAAAAATCTGAGAATAAGAAAAGCAAAGGGGAGGAAATATACCAAAAGTTTCAAGCTTTAGCCTTTTTCTCTGAGCAGCAACCTTGAACTCACCTTCTTCCTCCTTTTTGATGTTGAACAGCAAGAAAGAGGTGAAAAGAAAGTGTTTATAGAAGGGGTTTTGAGAGAAGAGGTGAGTGGAATAGAAGGTTTCGAAGCGCTTTTTAGTGGTGGTTTTGATAAGCTACAAGAATAAAGAAAAGTCTTTGGTTTTTTTTTACGGCTACAAATATTAAGGGCATGTATGAGAGTGAGTGTTCTTTACTGAGTGTAGTAGGGTTTTCTGCTCTATGTCTATATATGTGTCTTTATATATTTTAGCTGAGCTAAAGTTGGCATATATAGCCATGTGACCATGAAGATAAAAAAATGCAAAAAGCAAAGGCATTATGGGGTTTTAGTGTATGTACCTTATGCAAAGACAAGGTACTGTCCTCAGCCACCATGCAAACTCATTGATTTGCTCAGCAAAAACAGTGGATCAAGGCCACTTTATATAGCTAAGCATTAAGGAAAATTAGACTAACCCTTTGGCAATTCGCATAATGTCATAAAATGTCCCTTTTCATTAGCTATTCGAGCCTTAAAAATTTATCTAAATCTAATCACAAGCCCAAAGTTGAATCTTGGTATGGATTTTAATGATTTCTAATGCAAGAAACATGTTTGAATTGGATTTTTAAATTATTGGTGCAACAATTGAAAATGGCTCAAAATGGGTAAAAATTACTTATGTATCAATACAAAACATCTTGTATCAATACATAAGGTAATTTTTGCCCATCAATATTGATACAATGAAGCATATATTGATACAAGAGCCAAAAAGGTTTCTAGTCTTGAGACTTAGAGGTATGTATCAATACTTCATAGGCTTATATTGATACTCTTGCTTGAGTATTGATACATTTGGCCAGAAATCACAATTTTAGCTACTTCCAAGGTTTGTATCGATATAAACATGGTAAATATCGATACCACTCATCAGGTCTTGATATCAAACCCTCTTGTATTGATACTACATGTGAAAATTTGAATTTTTAGCAATGCAAAAGCTGGCATCAATACCTATGCACCAATATAACTTGCACATACCTATGGCTTTTTGAACTACCTCACTTTAGTCCAAAATAATGAAAAATTGACTTGTTCTTTTGAGGATGCTTAAGATAATAGCCTTCAATGCCCTAGATGATGGCCTAGACAAAATAAGGTGTCTATAGTCTAATTAAAATATTGGTTGGTTTCCATAAGCTTACTTTAATATAATAAGGCAGTGAAGATTAATTTTTTAATTTAAGGGGTAGGTGTCAGATTTGAAAAATCAAGATCTAAGTCCTGAAAATCTAAGAATGTCCTGACTGGTGGATGTATCTTAGGGTGATTAAAGTGGTTATTGATGACATTTGGATGAAAAAGAAACTTGTTTTAGAAATTATAGACACCTTCTTTGCTACAAGCTAGTTTTTGGCATCCCAAGACATAATCAAAAGATGATAGAATAAAAAAATAAAAAACAATAATGGGGATGATTGTTTGGTGCCATGTCTCTAGGCACTATTAGGTGATACGACGCTAGGCGAAATTTTTTTTAAGAAGGTCTAAAATGACTATGGGTTGTATTAAAGATAAATGTAAAAATGAGGCATCAAAGGTAGTACTTTAGGTTGTCACCAAAGTCATTCAGATGAACACATGTTAGTTTTGCACTGTTTGTGACCAAGGTGAGGTTGTCAAAGAGCCTAAGGTGTATGCAAGTCACATTAGTGCATAAGTATTAACACAAAGCTTTCATGTCGCCAAAAAATTTAAATCTTCACAAGTAGTATCAATACAAGAGGGTTTAATATCGATACCAAAGGTATGGTCTTGATACTTAGTGTGTTTGTATCAATACAGGCCTTGGTAGTAGCTCAAGTTGTGATCTTTGGCAAAATGCATCGCTACACAGGCGGGAATATCGATATAAAACCTTGAAGTATCGATATATGCCTCTCAGTATTGAGACTGGAAACAATTTTGCTCTTGGAATCGATACACACTTCATTGTATTGATACTGATGGGTAAAAATACCTTGCGTATCAATACAAAATGTTTTGCATTGATACATCAAGGTATTTTTGCCCAATTTGAGCCATGTTTTAACCTTTGAAAGTCCGATTCAACCATGTTTCTTGCACCAAAAATCATCATAATTCATACTAGCCTTAGCTATGGGCAATCATCATAATTCATACTAGGCCTCAGCTATGGGCTCATGGTTGGACTTAAACAAAATTCTAAAGCTAGAATAGCCAATGACAAAGGACATTTTCATGAAATATATGGTTTGTCAAAGGGCATGCTTGTCCTTTCTCTAGTTGTAGGCTATTACAGCCCTTCTGCGCCATTACTCTGCTTGGCAGAACAAATAGAAATAAAAACAGTTGAGCATAGTACCTAGAGTTGTCCCTTAGTACATGAATGAAAGATAAAAAATGCCCTTGCTTTGTCTCCAGAAAGCATTGGCTGAACCTTGAATTTAAAAGGGGCTAAAGCTAGCTTAGCCAACTATTAATGATTTTTCTAGGAATCTAAAAAAAAAAACCTCTAGCAACCTCCAGCCCCAAAAACACTCTCAAAACACTATTCCATTGCTTTAACCCTCAACCTTCTTTTATTCCTGTAGCTCCTTAAAATCACCACCTAAAACACCTCTAAGACCTTCTATTCTATTCATCTTTCCTTTTAAAACTTTCTTCCCTCAACATTCTACTAGACATCTATTTTTTTTGTCATCATTTCCTTGCACATCAACATAAAAAAAAGAAAGAAGGTGAGTTCTAAGTTGCTGCTCAAAGAAAAAGGCTAAAGCTTAAGGCTTTTGATATATTTTCTCACCTAGCTCTATTTTTTTTCTCATTTCCAGCATTTACATTATTTTAATGTGCATTTATGCTGCCATGACCATCTTAGGATTCTCATGCATTATTGTTGCCTTGGTTGTGGTAGTCTTAGGATTTTAATGTTCTTTTGATACTTTGATGTTCCTTGGTAGGCCAATGTCTTCTCTTTCATTATTTCATCAAAGCAGTCTCTTGTTCATGCATTTTGTCATGTTTCACTTATTTTCACATGCCTAACACATGCTTGAATGTTCTTCCTAACATGCATCAAGTATGTTCATGCATTTTTTCTTTTGCATTTTAAAGAGTCTCATGGCACAAAAATGTTGTCTTGGAAACTCCAACGTGCTTTTCTTTACTTAAATATGTTCATGCATCTTTCATAGCATGCTTTTTGATGCATTCATGGAGTCATCATTTCCATGCATCTTATTTGTCACTTCTTTTCAATTTTTTATCATCTTTTCCATGTCAAAATGTTATTTTTCTTTGTTTAAATGTTTTGTCCATGTTCATTATATATGTTGCATTTCATTTATAACTTTTATGTCAAAATGCATGCTTGTTTGTTGCCAAAAAATCTAATTTTAAAAAAACCCCAAGTTAGATCAATGCTACTTCCAAATGGATGGGGACTAGCATGGATTTAATATTTTCACTAAATTGGTCCTCTAATCTTAGGGACAAATCAAACCTTCTAGGTCTGATTCATGGTTGAGTAAAATGCTGTTTTCCTAGAAAAATGCCCTTCTTTTTTAAAATATCAAGCCCTAATCTTGAGTTCAATACCTTCATTGGATACATGGTCAATAAGTTATTTTATCATCCCAAACTACTTTAGGATTATGGAATAAACTCGTGATGTCCGTGTCATTCTTTTCCCTGTGTTATGGGTGTTTCGACATCCACAACTCGAATTTGACCCCCAAGAAACATGAAAAATCAAATAAACCCTATTTTTTGCTCTGGCAGCGTCATAGTCTAAGTTTGAAAAATTATTTTCAAACCATAAATGATTTTTCTAGAATTTGTTGATATTTTTCCCTTAAGAGACATTGAAATTTCTTTCTAACAGTGTCTTGTTTGCCCTCAAATTATTCTAGATGAATGAATTATGATTTTTCAAACCTTTGCTGCCTGAAACCCTTAAAACTAGCGTGTTATATTATGTTTGGACCATTTCGGTCCACCTAGTGATTCTTTTGTATATTTTAAATTTTTTTCTACATATTTTGCAAAATTTTCTTTTCAAAAAGGTATTGTTTGTGATGCAACGATTCTGAATAAGTCTGAAATGATTTTTTAAAGTCTATCATGCCTTTTCCCTTGTACACATTGCTAGTGTCAAAATAGGTCTAACTACAAAAACTAATTTCACTTAGAAGTTGATTTTCTAGGATATTTAAAATATTTTTATATTAGTCCTCATCGAGTTACCTTTCTAATGGTACCTTGTTTACTCGTTGATGCTTTTGGATAAACCCTAAATAAAGTTAGGAAGGGAGACAACGTGATCTATTTCTCTAGAATTAAAATTAACCCAGTCTCCTAAATCATCAAGACATTTGAACTTCTCAAAATGCATCTGATTGGCTCTTTTACAACATAAGCCTTTTAGCCTCAGATTGAGGCTTAAGACAAAATTATTGTATTCAAATTATTGGTTCTTTATTTTCAAAATATTTTTTTTCAAAATATCTTTTCCTTTTAAGACATTAAAAATTTTCATCTTTGGGGATACTCTGAACCTACCTCTCTAAGGGATACTCTAACCCCGTTTTCACTAAAAAACTTGAATTTTCTCTCTTGGATTTATTCGAGATTCTTAATTATTTTCTTAAATCATAAAAAACTTTCATTCTTAGGGATACTTTAACCTCACCACTTTAAGGGGATACTTTAATCCCGTTTTTCATTGAAAACTTGAATTTTCTCTTTCAGATATATTCGAGATTTCAAATTATTTTCTTAAAATATCAAAATCTTTATCTTTGAGGATACTCCAACCCACCTCTCTGAGGTGATACTCCAACCTCGCTTTTACCTCAAAATCCAAAAGTTTTTCCCTTTCAGATACCCTAAATTGTTTCAATTAAAACCTTTTTTCATCCCTCAAATTACCATCGAATCCAAACTTGTCTCTAAATTGTCATCCTAGTTATTTTTTAATATTACATTCTTTTTTGTCTTGCTAACCTGTTTCCTTTTTGTAGTATATATCGTGCATTCATATTTAAAATTTGTTTTCAAAAAAAATTTTACGAGGCAATGTTCCATGTCGACATCCCTCCAATGCCTAATACAGAATATCCAAAATTTTAAAATTTAATCTAGAACGTATTTGCATAAAAATCCTTATGCACCTCATGCCTCCGCGATGCATAAGTGATATAAAATTTCCTATCAAAACTCGAATTTAAAATTTTATTAAAAATTCAAGCATAAAAGGGGATTATACCTAAATAATGACCAAATGAAGCCGATTAAGTTGAAATTGGAGTGAAATATAGTTAGCAATTACTGATTTCTAGCATCACGGGGTGCTAACCCTTCGCATGTGTAACCAACTCCTGAACCCAACTAACGAATCTTTGGACTTTGTAGTCTTTGACATTAATGTTTTGAGATTTGTAACTTGAGATATTATTTTCAATAGGCATCTGATCATGCCTAGCCTAAAATGGTAGATGGTGACTCCAAATTTATGGTTACTTTTTGATAACTTTTTAAGACTAGTTGGATGAGTGATTCATCCGATAGTCTCTCTCCCCTTCATATGATCATGCTTAATCCAAATCTCAACCAAAGTATAACTTAAAAGCTCCGACCAAACACTGTATATATATATCTTTTAAGTCATGCGTGCTCGCTTCGGATCATCCGATGATAAGAATAGAAAAGGGTACGTGGCGACAGCTTGACGATTCCACTAGGGACTCATTTAAAAAGTTAAGCCTATAACTAGCTATATCTTGCTGGATTCTTGAATTTTTTGAATTTCATCATTATTTGGTTATAATCCCCTCCTACATTTATTCACTAACTCTTTATGTTTCATGGTTTTTGCCCTATAATAGCTAGGGACTATTTCATTCCTGAATAAATATCAACTCGAATAAGTATGGTAATATAGGAGTAAAATAAAAGGTTTAGTTATTTCCCCGAGACACATTGTGCACCTACATATGCACTAAATTCCAAACAAACACCATGGTGAGGTTACAGTCCTAATCACTAGGTGGAAGTAAGCCATTCGTTTTCGTGAGTATCCTTCCTCATAAGCATAGCAAGACCTTCCGAGGTGTAAATTACCTATGTCTCTCGTGAGTACCCCTTTACATTTGAATAGGGAAGTACATCCATCAAATCAAACCTGTTCTACCAAACCCTTGATGGGCCTAGGATTGGGGTCCCTTGGCTGTCTTTATTAGATGGAGGAATGATTTAGATACTAATCTAGGTGTCCACTTAACCCATATAGTGAACCTTATGAGCCAAACTAAGTCAAACCATACCAAAATACTACTAGAATAACCCAAAGAATTAGGGCAAACACTTTTTATTTTCACTTTTATAAACTATGTTACACAGGCGATAATAGACATTGATGCTTGCACTGTTATTTTATTTTATGATCATTTTTAGGGTATGCTATTATATTCTATGGCTAACCCTCTTTCAATCAGTGGGTGATAACCAACGAATGCTATCACCTACAGTGCCCAATAAAAAAAGTCATATCTGACCAAAACAAGTCGTCATGCTATCCAAATGATGGCTTAACATGTACTTATTATACGTGTTGATGAATGAATTTCACCATTTAATTGGTCAGTGTGGTCCTTGCGAGGTATTATGTCACCTTGGTAAAGGCATTTTTAACCTAGACAAGCTATTATGCTATCTATTTATTGTCAATTGTTGTGTTCGCCCTAGGCATTGCGCCACCTATTTTCGGAGCAATTTCTATAATGCATTTTTGTTTTTACTTTTTATATATACCCTTATTTTTATTATATCATGCGGTTACGAACTTGGTTCTTTTTTGTTTTTTTTGTTCGATGCATGCATCATTTTATCATAATCATCATCATTATAAGACAATTGGTGAATGGTTCAGAGTTCATCAAAGGGTGTCTATCATGGAGCAATAGTCCACTTTTAATCTGAAGCCTTTTGAGGAAGTTTGAGTATGGTTTGAGCACTAACAATATGATAATAGGGACTTTTTAAAACCTAAATATGTCTTAACAATGCATGAAAGGGTTAAGATAGGGTACCATTGAATGATTGGAAAGATTTGAAGTATTTATGGACTAATTAGATAATACCGAGAAGGAATTATTCACGAAAAAATATAGAGACATAACCCTTTTGCTCCAAATCTGTTTGGATATCGGTCTTTGGCAAGCAATGTCTCAGTTTTGGAACTTAGCATATCGATGTTTCACTTTCAATCATGAAGATTTAGTCCCCACAGTTGACAAATACATTGTGTTACTCTATATTGAGAGGGCCAAGACTGATAGAATATATTGTAAGGCTTTGCACCCTCTAACTTTCAAGAAAAGGTTAGCTCAATTCTCAAGGCAATAAAATCTTAGATCAAGGATTGTGTCAAGATGAAAGAAAATAGTGAGTACATCTTATGGGCCAGTTTAAAAAAGAAAAGGTGATTACCATTGATATTAGAAAAATTCCAGATATCCATGCTCTGGCAATATATGGTCTGGTCATATTTTCGAAAACATTAGGCTATGTTGAAGCTATGGTAGTAGATCCCTTTTTTCAATTATGCTATAAACAGTAATCTCGCACCAGCCATCATTGCTAAAACTATTCGAGCTCTTGCTTTTGTAAGAAGATGGGTACTAATCGCTTCATTGGTGCACACTACTTCTCTACATTTGTTTCTCAGTCACTTTGTCTAAAAAAAAGGATGTCATACAACCTTTTACCTATCTGTAACCCTGTCTCTAAGGTCCTTGAGAAAGAATGACCCTAAAACAAGTCTGAAGGATAATGGATCCAAAAATTTTGGAACCCTAGGGGAGAAGAGGCGACATGGATGCCTTTTTGATTTTCACCATATACAATCATATACTGATGCAGAGATTATAGTTGTGTGCCACTCATGTAATATGGGGAAGCACTAGTTATGCATCCATCATAGTTCTACGATAATTTTAATGTGAACAATTTCTTTATTCTATCCAAAACCTAAAGTAGTAGGATTTCAGTTGTGATGAGCCTGATTACAAGTCAAAAGTTCAGCTAACTTTCCATGCTTGGAGGTAAACTCATTGCATGAAGAGCTATTAGAGAGGAAGTAGTATGACCGCGAGGTATGATGTGTGGAGAATCTATCACATCAATTGTGCCTGAGCCCTTTCTGGTGTTAGAACATCACAAATTCCAGCTGATGAATTTCCTTTTGAGGTTGAATTACTTAAGTAAAAGATCAAACAAGAAAAGGTAACCTTTGCCAAGGAAATTGCTTGCTTAAAGGAAAAGAAGATTTGATTGAAAATAAACCTCTATCTCTGGGATGGTAAGATAAACTATGCTATCAAAGAGAAAAACCACTTTAAAGAGGATCTTGAGAGTTTAAAAGACTACATGGCCTTTAGCAAAGAAAGCAAGTCCTAATGCCTTGGTAAGTCATCATTAAGTGGAAAATTGAACTTGTTGCATTTGAGAAGAAACTATATTGATGGAGAGAAGTGGTTAGGGTCAATTAGGAAAAGCTTATTAAAACCTTCACCCTCGAATTAACTTACCAAAAGAGGAATGGATTGCCAAAAGCTCGAGTCAGGGATTTAAGAGTAAACCAAGCTGAGAATAAGACTCTAACACTCATAATTCAATATTTAGAGCATTTTCTTTAAGCTTACTGAGACTAAGTCGATGAATTAGCAAGAGCCTTTGAATAGTAAGAGCAAGAATGGCTACTAGTGGTTGATTAAGCACACCAAAATTATCAGGACCATCATTACCATTTCACTGAGCAAATTCAAGTAGCCTAGTTAGAGGTTAAGAACATGATAGACGTAGCTCGATCCTTGACAAGTGACATCTTGCCCATTGCCCATTGTTGTATTTTATGGAACATGTGATCAAGCAATGTAATTGTCTTATGCATTTCTGAATGTAATAGAGTGTAATTGGGACATTTTGTTGCTTTAATGAAAAATGCTATTGATGGAGCTACTTGCTAAGTCTGATTATCCCTCTTGCATTTGCATGACTAATCTAATTCTTTTACTACTTTATGCATTTATGTATCAATTGCTTGTTCATCTTTATCTTATCAAACATGCCCAAGACATAAAATAAAAGTTTAATTTGATAATAATCTAAAGTGAAGGTGTTTTAAAACACTGAATCTACAGTGCATAATTGGTATAACACTCACATTCATAGAAAAACAATGGAGAATGATCACTAAGCTCGTATTGAATGATTCAAACTTAAGTATGGGGAGTCTTAAGAGCAGTCACTCTATAAGAATGAGGAACCCAATCTTAGATTGCAGAATTGACTAAGCCATTGTTCGAGGCTTTGAAAAGAAAAAGAGCAAATGAGCACTATCAACATGGGAAAAGAAGCAGCCAATCTCTAAAGCAACTTGAATGGTGGTATTGAAGCCACCAACGCTTAGAAATGGGCATTGCATGGACAACATCCTCTAATGGCAAATATCCCATCCACTCAACCATCATTTACTTTAACCCTATAATAGCATCCCATCTAGTTCAAGGGTTTCAAGGTACGAGCTCTTCATTGGCAAGGCCAATAGTCCTAGATCTCGATTAGCAAATAGAATAAGAAAAAATAAAAAGGTCCTCGAAAAATGATGAAATTTTAAATAGGTATCAGTCACTGGAAAATGTCTTTGAACTGCCAAAGAAAGTGACAAATTTGTGGTTATAGACACAAAATCTTTAGGATTAGTTTCCAGTCTCATTATCCCTCATAAATTCAAAGTGCCAGATTTTGAGAAGTACAATGGGACTATAGATTCCACTACTCTTTTCTTGCATGTACTACCATAAGATGGCTGAATATAAGGAGAATAAAAAACTACTAATTCATTATTTTTAGGATACCCTAATTAAGATAGCTATCCGATGGTATATAGGGCTTGATCTTGCAAGAATCCAAACATGGGTAGATTTTACTTTTATCTTCCTCGATCAATATAAACACGTGTTTTGATTAGCCCCCGACCTCATTTTTCTTTTATGAACATGGAAAAGAAATCCTTTAATAGCTTCAAGCTATAAGCTTGAAGGTGGAGAGAGGATGTAACTCAAGTTCACCCTTTTTTGATCGAGAAAAGATGATGATCATATTTATCAGCTCTTTATGAGCTTCTTACTATGAAAGGTTGATAGGAAATACCATAAAAAATTTTATGGGTATCGTTATATCGGGCGAAATGATAGATAACACTATCAAAAGTGGTAAAACATTAATTGGAGAATTATTCGGGTCGATCAAGAAGTCAAAAACTAAGGGTAAAGAGAAGGAGATAAATGCTATTAGTGAAAGTCATGCTAGGTTTATTCAAAACCCATACCAGCAAAGGGTATGTACTTCCCGAACATGTTACACCTAGGTTTTGACCCTTACTCATCAATGCCACAACTTTGTCCATTTTATCAAAATTATTTTGACAATGAGCTTTGTGATGAATCCTAATCAAAACATAGGCCAGAGCATGCAATTTCACAATGAAAACAATACAGAAGCTTCAAATAATCAATAAGCACCCCAAGAAAGAGAACACTTTAAGCCACTTCCTTACTCTTACAAAGAGATTTACTTCTGTCTATTGGTAGGTTAGTTAGTGGCCTTGGTATTCATGAACCTGAGATCACCTTTATAACCTAAATGACATGATAAAAATGCCTATTGTGAGTACCACACTAGGGCAAAAGGCCACTTTATTGAGAATTGCACCTTATTTAAGAGAAAGGTCTAGGATCTACTAGAAAAAGGCGTGATTAAAGTCATACAAAGGCCTAGACCTAACATTGGAGCCAATCCACTTCCTAACCATGCGATGCTTAAAGTGAATAAGGTGATCGAAGGAAAAATATGCTAGGTCAAAAGAAGCATCTGAGAAGTCAAAACCTTGATAAGTAAGGTCTAACAAGTTTTGTTAAAGATGGAATAGTGTATGATGTTAAAAACTAGAGCATAAAAAGCATTGAATTATTTTACTGTCACTATAATTAAGGGCACACTCTGTAATGCTGCACACTTTTCTTAGAAACAGTCCAAGGTATGATAGATTGGCTCAAAATTTGTTTTATGAAGAGCTTGATGAGTATCTATCTGTCTATCAATGCCATAGATGAGGAAATATCTACCACCAATTAGGTTTTGAATTATCTCTCTGTCAGAGGCATTCAAAAGATAGCTGACCAAAACTTCAAGCAATATGCTCAGAGGTGGATGAAAGAGGCTACCCAGATTCACCCCTTGCTGATGGAGAAAGAAATGATTATTAGATTTATCGGCATGTTAAAAGCACCTTATTATAAGGAGGTAGTGAAAAAAATCTTGAAGAGCTTCATAGATGTAGTCTTGTTATGTGGAATGATGATGAAACTTTGAAAAGGGGCTCAAGCAAGGGAAATATTTTTAAAGGAAAAGCCAAACAATAGCCAAAATCTAATACTGGAGCTAGTTCATCTTAGACTCATATTGAATCAGATAAAAAGTAAATAGCAGTTGAAGAAGATTGTGAGCTCATAGAAAACATAGATAAGGTCAAAATGCCAATAAATCTAGTCTGGCAAATCTTGGTACAAGCCGAATTGGTTAACAAGTTTGAAAGGACGAAAAAGAAAGCTGATGATTTCTATGATTTCCATACCGTTTATGGCCATACTTTTGAAATATCCAAAGAGTTCTATGCTATGGTTCAAAGGATGATAAACAAAGGTAGTATCGAATTCTATGACAAAAAGCAAGCCTCACATACTGAGTTTACAAATGCAACATCATCTGTCAGCACTGTGGAAAAAGAAGGGAATAATACTTCTTACAGGATTAAAAGGCCATTGGTTTTATTTGTCAACCGATCGAGTACCCAAGCTATCTTGTTCAGCCTACGTTGAAAATGATTATTCAACTTTAATCTCTCTTTTCTTATAACGATAACAAGACGATTCCCTGGAACTATGAAAGCAAAACCATAATCATTGGAGAATCTAGTCAATAGGCAACCAATGTTGATCTTTCAGAGGTAAGTCATCTAACTTGGAGTGGTAGATGTTATGGCTTAGAGCATCAAAAGGTGAAACTTAATAAAAAAACACTACTTCTATTTCTTAAGCACCAAAGTCTATGACTAAAAACTCAAATCCAATAGCTGTCAAAAAGCCAGTGAGTGAGAAAGAAACTATGGAATTCCTTAAATTCATCAAGCATAATGAATACAATATTATCAATTAGTTGTACAAGCAACCTACAAGATATCTATGCTATTGTTATTGTTGAATTTCGAAGCTCATAGAAATGCTCTCCTTAAGGTCTTGAATAAGACATATGTCCCTTCAAACATCTTGATAGGTTAATTGGATTGCCTAGTAGGTAACATCACTGCTGACAAGTGTATATCTTTCAGTGATGATGAAATCTATCAAAAAGAAAGACGAAACCATAAAGCTCTTCACATCACCACATATTGCAAAGGTAGCATGTTGCCTAAAGTGTTCACTGATAATGGGTTAGCTCTAAATGTAATGCCTGTATCATGATTGAATAAGCTCCTTATTAATGCCTTTCATATCTAAGACAGTCACATGGCGGTGTGGGCATTTGATGGAACTTATAGAAAAGTTATGGGAAACATCACCATTCCACTCCAAATTGGCCCATGCACATATGAAGTAGACTTTCATGTTATGGATATTGCTCTATCTTATAATGACCTATTAGAAAGGCCTTGGATTCACTCTGCAGGGGTAGTGCCATTATCGTTACATCAGAAGTTGAAATTTATCATCAAAAACAAAGTCGTCAGTATTAGAAGAGAGAAATATATCATCACTGCTACCTCAATCGATGCCTCATATATCGAACTAGATGATTATGTCTCAGTATCTTCATTTCAATCCTTTCAGTCTATCAACACCATTTATGTCAAGGAAGGGTTGCTAATGCTTGAGCCTTACCAATCGAAAAGCACTTATATGGGCTAAAGTTAACATTTGGCAAAGATGGCAGAGCTAGAAAAGGACTCAAAAAACACCTTTAAGGGATTGCTAGAGCCATGAAAGTTGTCAACCAAATCGATAAAAGAAGCGAGGATTTAAGCCCAGTGCTCAACAAAAAAGAAAACAAGCTTAGAGGAACTGTTAAAAAAGGATGGGTTATTTGTTGGGACAAGATGAAGGATATGAACCAATGATATTTCCATTACTTCGAGAAAGTTTTTCTCCAAAGGGCATGTGAATACTAGCTCCACTAATGTTATGCTCATATTGAACAAGGCATTTGAGGAGCTCTTTATCAATGTAGTTGATGAGCTAGAGACATCAATGATGGACTGAGAGATTATTCTTTGCCCTTTAAGATTTGTTCTGAGTGTTTGGACTGAAACTAAGATTCCTATACTACTCAAGTCTATTTCAAAGTAATGCTATGAACTAAACGTATATGCTTCTAACCAAAAGCATTATAGGATCCTTTGTATGAGCATTCTTTTGTTAAATATTATCAATGAAAATGACTAAGCATTATGCATTACATCTCTTATGTTCATTTTTATAGTTCTTGCCAACTTTTAGACCTTTCTCAACATATTTTTCCTTATATATTATTTTTTTTCAATATTTTTAGGTACTCCAATGAAGGTGAAATGAATATTCATACTGAGACTCTTGATATTGATTTTAAGCAACCACTCGACACTGATGAGGTCGAATCCAAGGAGGATTCTGAAGAGAACACCTTACCTCCAGACTTGCGAGACTAATTAAATGAGAAAAAAAAAATATTGCCTCATGAAGAACCGACTAAAACCATAAACCTTGGAACAAAAGAAAACCAAAAAGAAGCCAAAATTGGAACCTCTGCAAAACCATCAACTCGATGTGAACTAATAAGTCTCCTCCAAGAATATTGAGATATGTTAACCTAGTCCAACTATGACATGCTTGAATTAGACATTAACATTATGGTCCATAAACTTCCCCTTAAACCTAAGTGTAAGCCCATACAACAAAAGCTTAGAAGGATAAAACTTGAAATGGTTCCGAAGATCAAAGTAGAAGTGAAAAAACAATTTGAAGCAGGATTTCTCGGAGTAGCCAAATATCCTGAATGAGTAGCCAATATAGTCCTAGTTCCTAAGAGGGATGGTAAAGTGCTGATGTATGTAGATTATAAGGATTTAAACCAAGCCAGCCCAAAACATAATTTCTTTTTGTTTATTTGAATCCCTTATGGACAACACCACTAAAATTATGTTATTTTCCTTCATGGATAGATTTTTGGATGATAACCAAATGAAAATAGTAGCATAAGACATGGAGAAGACCACCTTCGTGACCATGTGCGACACTTTCTACTACAAAGTGATGCCTTTTAAGCTTAAGAACGTTAGGGTGACCTATTAAAGGGCGATCTTAATATTGTTCCATGATGTCATGCACAAAGAAATCAAGGTCTATATGGATGATATTGTAGACACCTAATTTCGTTCGGATCTTTTTTTTATAATCTTGAATATCTGAGATTGAGAATTTAACAGTAATCCTCATTGAAAATAATCTTTTTCAGATGAATTAGACATTCTCAAAACCTTTTTATTTAAAGTTAAGTGGCCGCAAGTTTACATGATAAAAAAAGAATCACACTTTGATCTCTAATTTTGGACATATAGGATGACTATTTAAGAGAAAAATTATTTTTTATGTCTTGTTAAAATTTTTGAAAATTTTTTTCTGTGGATGACATCGTGGTCAAATTTTTTATTTTTAGGAATTTTAGAGAATTTTTCATTAAACTTTGGAAGTCAATCGTTGTATAATTGTACCGAAACCTATATGATATTTATGCTTATATGTACTCCGAAAAATAAAAAATATTCAAGAAAAAATTCATGTTGGCATTTTATACTACAGAGAGTTAGGTTGTCCATTTTTGTAACTAATTTTGAATTTTTCACAATATTGAGAGTTTTATACTTGTAAATTTTTTTCAGTAAAATTATTTTGGATTTCTAATTTTTATCTTTACTATTTTGTAAATTCATGTATGAGATGATATATCTTATTTAATTTATTTTATATAAGTTTAAATGTATTCTTTAAAATTTTCTTGGTTAAAAAATACAAGTTTTTCTTTATCTATAAAATTTTATGGTGGAATTTTCTCAAGTTTTTAACTTCAAAATTCTTTAAAATATGTATTTGAATACCATTAAATCAGGTTTTTTCAAAATTTGTTTTATTTTATAAGTTTTGCCTTTTTTTTTCATTTCTAAAATACAGAGTTTTTTACTACATAAATTTTTTTGAGAAGATTTTTCTTAGTTTATAATTTTTAAAAATTTTCAAATATTTTTTTAATTCATATTAAATTAGTTTAGGAAAATTCCTTTTATTTTATCATTTTTGCATTTTTCTTTTGAAATTTCCTTGTTTTCGAAGTACAAAGTTTTCTACTCTATAATTTTTTGGAAAGATTTTTCTTAGTTCATAATTTTTTTTAAAATTCATTAAATATAATTATATAATCCATATTAAATCACTTTTGAAAATTTTAATTTATTTTATGAGTTTTAGAATTTTTTTCTTGTTACCAAGATTCGGGTTTTACACTCCGTAAATTTTTTTAGTGAGATTTTTTGAGTTTATAATTTTTGAAATTCTTTAAATATTATTATTTAATTCACTTTAAATCAGTTTTGAAAATTTTCATTTATTTAATGATTTTTTGAATTTTTCTGTTATCGAGATACATATTTTTCTACTCCGTGAATTTTCTTGGTAGGATTTTTTTGAGTATATAATTTTTTTAAATTATTCAAATATTTCTATTTAATTCATATTAAATCAGTTTTTCAAAATTTAATTTATTTTGCATTTTTTACATGTAACAATTTTCCTGGTAAATGTTTTGTCATAGAATTTTGTAAGTTTGCTATTTTAATTTTTTTCCTCGTACATAAAAAAATTGTTCTTATTGTTAAATTGAATTAAATTGATTATATGAAATTTCAATTTAATAATATAATTTTTATTTTTTACAATTTAATTCTTATAGTTAATTTTTACGATATAATTTTATATATTATATACAAATATTACTCAAAATAACTATAGAAATCAATTATATCATGCATTACATCACAAGGAGACAAGAGTTATAAATTCAGATTCAATCAATTTATCAAAAATCAAATCATATCTCAAACAAATCAAATAAAAAATTAAAAAAAATAAAGAAATTATGACATGCAATAAATGAAAGAAAATTCTTATGAATTTTGGATAGAACCTCATGGCAAAATGGATTCAAAAAGACCATTCTTGCCGGCCCCCCTTAGAGAAAAACCATATACAAAATTCTCTCAAGCAAAAAAAAAAACTCTCCATATTCAAATTCAACTATTTTTCATAGAAATTTTCAAGAAACTTTAAGTTTAAAAGCTTTTCAAGGTAATTTCATCTAGAAATTGTGCAATCTTTGCTATATATCCATCATTTTTCTTCTTTAATATGAGTCAAAATCATGTTAAGCTCATGGATTTTATCCATTTTGACAGGCTAACAAGTTGAGAATGATTAATTTCCTATATATTTGTTGATATATTTATTTTTTTTAAGTTTGATTCTTTTTTTTTTGAAATATTGTTGTTTTTGATGAGATATTAATTTTGTTGAATGTATATGTTTATGGTTATATTGTTATCCTTAATATTTTCATGTTAATATTTTGATCCACATATTTATATATTCATTTTTTATCATTTTATTTTTGTGTTTGAACTTGATGATATTTATTCATGTTTATTTTCATGATTTTGTGTTAAAAATATTGACGCATATTTATTTCTTACCTTGGCCGAATTTGATATGAATTGGCAATGATGATTTTATGCTTATTGTTACCTTGATTTCATGATTTTAGCCTATTTTGTAAATATTAGAAATTTTAGGGATCAAATCATAAAATACGTAAACTTTTTCATGCCATTTTTGGCTTGGTCGAGAGTTTCATAGGCTGTTAGAAAACTGATTTTTTGTGTTTTGGAACATGTTTTAGATGATTTAAACATTTTAAGGGCCATTTTGCAATTTTAGAAAACTTAAGGGCTAAATTGAAGATTATGCAAAAATCATGTTTTATGGCCAAAAGTGCTTGGCCGAACCTTCATTAGATTTTTTTTTCATGATTTTTGGATTAATTCTTAGCTGATTTGATGATTTTTTGTGATGTTTTTGATATAGGGGTCAAAATGCAAATTTAAGGAATTTAAGGGCCATTTTGCAAAATGTAGAAAAAAATTGGTTTTAAGGCCAAGGTGTTTGGTCGAATTCTTGCTTACATATTTGTTGTATTTTCCATGTATATTTTCATGTGATTTTATGATTTTTTTGGTTATTTCATCATATAGAGACTAAAATGAAAATTTAGAAAAGTTTAGAGACTAAAATAGCAAATGTTAGTGTTCAAGGGGCAAATTGGATATTTTACCAGTTTTAAAGATTTCTATTATTTCGATGGCCTTTCGCAGGGAAATAGAAATTTTCAAAACTTTTTGTATTTATTCGGTCTTCCAAAGGATGCGAAATATAATTTTCAAAAATTTAAGGATTGGACTGCAAATTTTGCATTTTAAGTCAAAATTAAAATTTTATTTGTTCCATTTAGACTAAATTCATCTACTTTAAAATCATTTTAGTGTCCATTAAGGTAATGGAATACTTTCACATTAAAGGTAAATCGTAGGGGTATTTTGGTAATTTTCTAAAATTGAGTCTTAGATAGTAACTGACATGCTTTTATGCCAAAGGTGAATGTTTAGGATTCACTTAGCCTCTTAACATTATTTTAGTCTAATTAGGGGTACCAAGATACTTTCAGGTCGAAGGTATACCCTAAAGGCATTTTCATAATTTTTTCACATGGATGCTTTTATGCCAAAGGTGAATGTTTAGGATTCGCTTAGCCTTTTAAGGTCATTTTAGTGTCTATTAGGGGTATGTCGCAACATGGCCTGGATACGATTCCTAACCAGCCTGACTTAAAATGTCGAATGTATCTATTGTTTCTATATAAATATCTATATAATTATTTTTTTCTATTTTTAGGGGTCCATATCCTGGGGACTATATTGTTGAGATGAATCACTTCCTCGACTTCTCTAAATA
>JBBYHM010348679.1:0-24976 GCA_038381775.1 Adansonia rubrostipa
TTTCACAAATTTTTTCAAGTTTGGCCACATTAAAAGGTTTAGAAACCTTTAGTTCAAACCATCACCTAAATATAAAACTTATGATCTTTAAGCTTATAATAATATGTTAAAGTAAATATAAAAGTAAGAAGTAAAATACATGATATTAACATGAACTTAAAGTAAGTGTAACAATAATGGAAACAAAATAAGCAAAATATACAATAATAAAATAAAAAAGCATAATACATGAGTATAATTTAAATGGATAAAATGGAACATTTTGCTCTAGGTTTGGCCATTAAAAAAGGTTTAGAAAACCTTAGCTCAAACTATTACTTAGGCAGAAACTTGGGATCATTAAGCTCAAAATCACATAATAGAAATAAATACAACAACACTAAAATAAGCATGAAAATAATAAAATAACTTGAATAAATAAAATTAACATGAACGTTACATAAAAAATTTTGCCCATAGTTTGGCCTCTAAAAGGTTTATACAACCTTGGCTCTCATACATCCTTTAAATTAGGACTTAGGATCATCAAGCTTTAAATAAATAAGATTATGTATAACAAAAAGGAAATTAAATATGAACATAATTTAATCAACATGAATAGTTTAAAGGTTTATACAACCTTAGATCAAACAAATCACCCAGTTTAACTAAGATCATCAAGATTGTAATATTGCATGAATAATAAATTAATTAATTAATTAATTAGAATAAACATGAAAATGTCAATGAGAACATAATTTAAATAAACAAAATAACAAGAATATGTTAAAAAATAATCTCCTCAAAAATTTAGCCTCTGAAAATTTTAATATGACCTCAGCTTAAACATCACCTAAGCTTAAACTTAAGTTTTAAATGTGAAAAGAAAAATCAACTTCTAAGAACTAAGGAAAATGAAGTAAAATAATAACTTAAAAATGATGTGGAGATGAAGATGAATATGATAAAAAGAAGAAAGACAAATAAGATTATGATGGTTACCTACCTTAAACCAAAATGACAGAAACTCTCTTTTGTCTTTTTTCTTCTTTTATTCTAAAAATAGTATCTCTAAAAAAGATAAAGAGTTTTCGCTATTGGTTTTTCTTTCTTGTTTTTGAGTAAAGAGCTGAAAAATGAGGGAAAATGGTATGCTCTCTACCTTAGGCTTATAAGTGAAAAAGATTAAAAGAAGAAAGGACAAAAATGAAAGAAATTATACTATCCATCCCCTAAAAAAATGGAGAATGGTTAACTATAGAGAGTGAAAGAGGATTCTTTTATATTGCTCTCCTAAATGGCTAAAAAACACTATCTTATTGGCTCTTCAAAGCCTTATTTATTATGGAATAGCTCCTGTTGACTATTTTCCCTTATTTTTGGGCATAAAAAAGGTAATGCGTTCCCAAGATGTGACAAAATTTAAAAAAAGGTACAGATAAAGCAACAGTGTTAACGTTGCAGCATCAGATAATCGGTAGCCTTAGTAATGCGATGCCAAAAGCTAGTGCTATAGCATTAGGCAATAGGACCTTTAACAATGCGACAGTAGAAGTGGGGGGCTACAACACCAGCAAAGCTGCTAGCTAGCCTCTTCCATGTGCTAAGCAAGAGTTATACTCTTTTTTTGGTGCATCTATCATAGGTCAATGGTTAGATAAGGCTTGTTCTGAGTTAGGACAAAATTAGGTGTCTACATATTCAACATCTGATAATTTTATTTTTGTAAACTATTATTATGAATTATAATTTTAACTTGAAAATAAATTTAATATTTAATAATGGAATTTTCTCATAAACTCTTCATCATAAAGATAGAATTTAGGAAAATCTTCTTTAGCTAAAATTCCCTAGGAAATTAATCATTTGCAACCCCTTTTATATTCATCATGGAAATATTTCAATTTACACACAAATGGACATTGGAACCTATAGATACCCTATTTTGTTTGGGCTATCATCCAAGGCATCAAGAGTCATTATTCGAGGCATTATAGGGTCTATTTGGATAAGTACAAGTTAGTCATCCATCATTGCCAGTTAAAGTAAGGTGTTTAGCAAGCCAAATGTGTGTAAAATATGCTTTTGTATGAGTGGATATAGATACATAGCCTTTAGGTATCGATGCATGTTGCCACATCATCAAAACCCAAAAAATCATTGTTGGTATCGATACAAAAGGCTATGTTTGATACTTGTGGTCTTGATATCGATATAGGAAGCTTTAGTATCTATAGGTTATTATTAAGCTAAAATCATAATTTTTGGCCTAAATGTATTGATACATTAATGAGGGTATTGATATAATTGGTGTAGTATTGATATAGGCCTTCTAATCTTAAGACTAGAAAGGAATTTTTGTTATTAGTATCAATACAGGCAATTTTGTATCGATACTAGAAAGCAAAATTGGTTCGCAGTATTGATACAAAGTTTATTGAATCAAAACACCAAGGTATTTTGCTTAGTTCATGCAATTTTTCAGCCTTTGCACCATTGATCTAAAATCTAGTTTGGACATGTTTTTGGCACCAAAAATTTTCAAAATTCATACTAAGCCTCAGCGTTGGACTTATGATTGGGTTGTAACAAATTTTTGAGCCCCAAAATGGCTTGAAATTAAGATTTTGCATGAAATACATAGATTGTTTAGGGGCACCCTTGGCTTTTCTCCAGTTACAGGCTGGTTCAGCCTCTTTACTCCACTACTCTGCCTGCTGCAGCTAGTGAAAATCTAGCAAGCTAGGCATAGTACCTAGAATTATTATACACTACATGGAAAAAACTCAAAATACCCTTTCTTTGGCTTTAAAAAGATGAGCATTGGATATAAAAAAACAACTTGGGTTTAACCAAAAGACTGCTAGCAGAATTCCAATACTTTTTAAAATATCTTTAGCTAGCAAAAAACCAAACACTGTCTTCATCCTTGTAGCTTATCTAAACCACCACTCAAAACCTTTTTTTCTTTCACTTTCACCTTTAAAAGTCCTTTTCATCCATTCTATAACCAAAAAACTTCCTTTTTTTCATCCTTTTCTTGCTTATTACTAGCAAAGGGAAAGAAAAAAGTGAGCTTAAAGTTGTTGTCGAAGTAAAGGTTAGGGCTTAAGGCTTATTGGTATGTATTCTTCATACTGCTCCATTTATTTTCTGTTTTTCATGTTTCTCATCATGTTAGTGACCTTTTTCTTATTACCATGACCATCTTAGGACATCATGCATCTTGTGCCTTTGATTATGGTAGATTTAGGATTTTGATTCCATGTCTATCCTTTTTACCATACCTATAATGCTCACATGCTTGGTTTGCCTTAAAAACATTTTTTTTTGTTGGCTGAAAATTTGAGCAAGTTTTTCCTTATTTAAACATGTCCATCCCATCTTTCATGGCATGATTTATTATATCATTCATAAAGCTAACACTTTTATGCATGATATTTTCTAGGTCCTTACATTTTGTCATCTTTTCCATGTCAAAATGTTACCTTTATTTGTTACATATGCTATTCATGTTCATCTTTATGTAGGTCACATTTAGTTCATAATATCCAGTGTTTAACATGAAATATCTAATTTTAAAATAAAATTTGAAGATCATTTTTTATTATATTCCCCACATATTTGAGGCACACATGTCGAGTTTATAATTTTCATATAAATTTCTTCATTAAAAAGAGATTATATCAAAATAATGACAAGTTAAAATCAAAAAGCTGAAACCAACATAAGACATGGCCAGTGGGTATCGATTTTAGTGTCGTGTGACTATTAATCCTTCTTTACGTGTAACCATTTCTCGAACCCAACCAATGAATATTTGGACCTTGTAGAGCTTTAGATCGATGTGTCGAGTTTCATAACTTGAAATATCAATTGCAATAGGCATGTAATCAAGCCTAGCCTAAAATGGTCAATGGTGACTCTAAGTGTTTGACCAATTCATTATGGCCATCCAAGATCAGTTGGATGAGTGACTCATCTAGTGGTCCTTCCCTTGCTATCATCTTATCATGCCTATTCAAATCCTGATTAAGGGATAACCCAAAGGCAATTTCCAAGAAATTCTTCTTAAGTCGCATGCATCATTATCTAAGCGATTTGGGTGTTATAGGCAGTTTTGAACAAATTCTTCTTAAGTCACATGCATCACTATCCAAGCGATTCGATTGTTGTACACCCCAAGTAAGGGTGCATCCTAAAAGCTTAATGACTCCCTACAACTAGCCATGTCTTACTTATTTCTTAGTTTTTTTGGTTTTTGATCATTATTTATGTATAATCCCCTGTCTTCTTTATTTATTAATGTTTTACTTTCCATTATTTTTGTTTTGTTTGTCAAGGACTATCCTATTCTCGAATAAGTTTCAGTTTGATAAGTATGGTAACAAAGGTTAAACAAAGGTTTAATTATTTCCCTAACACACATAAGAATGTGCATTTGCATTAGATTCTCACTAAACTCTATGGTAAGATTAGGGTCTTAATTATTAGGAGGAAGTGAGCTATAAGCCTTTATTAGTAACAATTAACATAAGCATAGCGAGAACTTCTAGGGTGTAGAATACCTATATCTGTCGTAAGCCACCCCTCACATTCGCATAAGGAAATACATCTACTGGATTGAACCCATTTCATCAAGCTTGTGATGGGCCTAGGATCGAAGTGCCTTGGCTGTTCTTACCAGATGGAGAAGTGATTTGGATATCGATTTAGATGTCCACTTAACCCTATATAGTGAACCATACAAGTATAACCATGTCAAATCTATATCGAAATACGGCTCGAATAACTTAAAGAATAGGAACACTTAGGGAAACACTTTTTACCTTTACTCTTATGTATAATAGTTTGTAATGAATGAACATTGTGGCCCATGGTTATCATTTCAAGCCTTAAGAGACATCTCCTATTTCATTTATTCAGCAGGGTATGCCATTATGTTATCCGATCGATGATTAGCCTTTGTCAATAAGTGGGTGATGATAAGTAAAAGTTGTCACCTACAATGCCCCATATCGACCTAAAAAGGGTCATATCCAACCCAAATAAGCCGTTATGCTATCTGAACGATGGCCTAGTGCATATTTCCATAGATAGAGATAAACGAATACCATTACCTAGCTAGTTAGTTTTGTCCCCATATCATCTTAATAAAGGCGGTTTCTAACCCAAACATGCTGTTATGCTATCAGTGTATACTTTAATGTTCTTAATTATCATGTGTGCCCTAGGCATCATAACGCCTACTATTAGGGCAGTTTTTTTATTATTTATCTTTGCTTTAATTCTTTTATTCTTTTATTCTTGCTTATCATCATCATTTTTTTACTAACTTGTTATTGTGACTGTTGCATACATTATTTCATTATAATCATCATTACAGGATAATTAGCCAAAGGTTTAGTGTTTATCAAATAAATGTCTATCATGGATCAGTAATCCATCTCTGTTCTCAAGCCTTTTAAAGTAGCATGACCATGTTTAGAGCATCGATAGCATGATAACAAGGATATCTATAAACCCAATCATGTATTGACGATGCATGAGAGGGTAAAAATTGGTTTTTGATAGAACGATTGCTATGATTTGAAAAACATTTGGGCTAGATAGGATAAAATTGAGAAGGAATCATTCACAAAAAGATATAGAGATATAGCCCTCTTACTTTAAGTCTGATTAGATGTCGACTTGTTGCAGGCAGCCTTACAATTTTGGAACCCTGCATATCAATGCTCCACTTTTAATCAAAAGGATTTGTTTTTGCTATCAATGAATAAATCACGTTGCTCAACATTGAGAGAGCTAAGTCTACTAGGATATGCTACAAAGTGCTACGACCTCCACCGTTCAAAAAAAAATTAGCACAGATCCTTGGAGCCATGGAATTATAGATTGTAGGTCATGTCAAGATGAACAAGAATAATGAGTGTATTTTCTGGGCTAGCCTAAAGGAAGCAATGGTAAGTATTACTAATACTAAGAAAATTTAAGATGTCTATGCTTTGGCAATATAGGTTTAGTCATATTCCTAAAAACATTAAGCTATGTGGAGGTAGCAGTAGTAGATTTCTCCTTTTACTTACATTATAATATCAGCTCTCACTTTCTATAAGAAAATAAGGATAGGTTGATTCATTAGATGTGCTTCGTTTCTCCATATTTGGCTTATTAGTTTCTTTTGCATCGAAAAATGAAGAATGTTGCATAATTTCTTTCTTAACTTGAACCTTCTCTTTAAGGTCCTTGAAAAGGAATGGCCCCAAGATAAGTCTGTGGAATAGTGTGTTAAAAAGCTTTAGAATCTCAGAGGAAAAAAGGTTACATCAAAGGCTCTGTGAATGTCCCCTCAGTTAATCATATATAAATAAGGATATTATAATTATGTGCCACTTATGAGATTGAGGAAAAGCATTAATTGTGCACCTCTCCTAGTTTCGCAATAGTTTTATTCTTGTCAATTTATCCCATTCTTTTAAGATCTTAAGTTTTGGCACCTCAAATATGGTGAAGCTAGCTACTAGTCAAAAATAAAGTTAACTTTCCATGCTTAGAGGGAAGTCCACTGCACGAAGAAAACATTAAAGATGGAGTGACGTGACTTTAGGGTATGATGAGTGGAGAATCTATCATATACAAGACACCTTAACACTATTTGATGTTAACACATCTGAAGTCCTTATTGATGAGCCTATTTTCAAGATCAAATTGTTCAAGTGTGAATTTGAACAAGAAAGGGTAACCTTCATCATGGAAATCACCTGTTTAAAAGAAGAAAAAAGTCAAATGAAAATGGATATCTACCTTTGAGATAAAGAGATAAACTAGGTTATCAAAGAGAGAGAGGATCTCGAGAGTCTAATGAAGGATTACATGGTACTTTAAAAAGGAAACAAGCACTGGCACATCAGTAAGTCATTAACCAAATAAAAGGTAGAGCTTGCCATCTTTGATAAAGAGTTAAATCAGTAGAAAGAAGAGGCCTGGGTTAATAGAGAGAAGCTCATAAGGGTTCATGCCTTCTCATTAACCTAGCAAAGAAGGAATAGACATCTTGAAGCTCAAGTACAAAATTTGAGAGCAAACAGGGTTAAAAAATAAAGTTCTAGCACTTAAAATTCAAGACTTAAGGTAATCCCTATAAACTTATTAAGACCACAGTGATGAGCTAATAAGAACCTTAAAGAATAAAAGTGAGAATAGTAATAGATGGTTGATCAGGCATGCCAAAATTATCAGGACCATTATTGACAACTCACCGAATACATTCAAGTAGCCTAATTAGAGGCTGATGACATGATCAAAGTGGCCAGGTCCTTGATGTGAGATATCAGGTCCATTTGAAACCATGAACAAGAGTTATTTCTTGAAATACATGATTAGACAATGTAGTTGTGTCAGACATTTTTGGATGTAATCATGTGTAATCAAACATCTTGTTACTTTAATGAAAGACGCTATTAGTAAAGTTGTCCTATCATCCAATTGCCCCTCTTATATGCATAACTAACTCATTTTTTTATTCCCTTATTCATTTACTCATGTTAATAATCATTATTACAGTGAATGCATACTTATCATCATCTCATTAAACATATTCATGACACATCGTAAAAGTCTAATTCGGTAATAATCTAAAGTGTAAGGTGCTTTGAAACATGGAATCTACCATTCATCACTGATACAATATTTGTAATTGTCGAAAAGCCATGGAGAAAGACCATTAAGCCTATATTGAACGATTAAAAATCATGTATAGGAAGTCTCAAGAACAATCACTTTGTAAGAATGAGGAACTCTAAGCTCAAATATTGAAATTAAGTTATTATCTAATGCTTTAAAGGATAAAGGGCAAACAAGCACTATTGACATGAGTAAAAAGCCAGTTAATTGTAAGAGTAACCTAAATTGTGGTACTAAAGCCACTAAAGTTCATAAAGGGGCATCATATAAGCGACAGCCTTTGACAACACTGATCCCACTGGCTCAGCCATTCATCTATCTAAATTTGACATCCATACACCATTTGGTTCTTGGATACTAGACCATGGCCTCTTCACTAGCAGGGCTTTTAGTCCTAAACCTTAATGAATACGCAGAGCAAGAGCAACCAAAGAGGTTTTTTTAAAACTAATAAGGACCTAAGAATTATCACTCATTGGAAAAAATGCCTTAGGGCTATGAAGTGCATTATCAAATTTAGGATCATAGATGCCAAATCTTTGGGTCTAGCCTCTAATCTTGTCATCCTGCCTAAGTTTAGGATAACAAATTTTGAAAAGGACAACAAAACTACAAATCCCATTGCCCACTTTTATATGTACTATAGGAAAATGGTTGGGAATGAAGAGAATGAGAAGGTGCTAATACATTATTTTCAACATAGCCTGATAGAAGTGGTTGTTCATTCATACACAGAGCTTGATCAGGCTAAAATTCAAACATGGGCAAATTTAGCTTGTGCCTTTTCAAATCAGTACAAACACTTATCAAACGTGGCCCTAGACCACCTATTTCTCATGAACATGGAGAATAAGACCACTAAAAGCTTTAGGCAGTATGCCAAAAATGGAGAAAGAAAGCTATTCAGGTCCACCTTCCCTTAACTGAATAGGAAATAAAATTCATGTTTATTAGCACCTTGCAAGCTCCTTATTATGAGAAGCTAGTAGGAAATGCCATGAAAAACTTTACTAACATGGTTATATCAGGCGAGATGATAGATAACACCATAAAAAGTGGCAAGATATTAGAAAAAAAGTTGTCCAGCTCAACTAAGAAGCTTATGGCTAAGGGTAAAGAGAACGAAATGAATACTATCAGTAAAGGTCTAGCTAAGGTCAATTAGATCTAGTATCTGAGTTTATACTTGCCAAACATGGGTTTGAACCCTTACCCACTGATACCATAACCAATCTACTCAACTGCTTTCAACCCAACGATAAGCTTTGTGCTGAGTCCAAAACATCGCTCAAAATGCTTAATTTTGCAATACGAACAATGCAAGAAGCCCTAATAACCAACAAGCACCCCGTAAGAGAGAAAATTTTGATCCCCTCTCAGACTCTAATAAAGAAATATACTTTCATTTACTAGCATGCTAGCTAGTGGCATTGGTGTTCATAAACTCGAGATCACCTCCATATCCAAAATAGTTATTGTCAAATTTCCACTATGCAAGTACACATATCGCAACAAGTAATATAGTGATAAATAGAGTATCGTTCCCACAAGGATTTGTACTGTATCTACTAAGTACTAAAATTAACACAATTAATGTTATTCAAACAAATAATTAAAGGATTACTAATTAAAATTAAACTAACTTAACTTAACTAAATTAAATTTAACTAGATAGCAAAAAAATTTAAATGAGGTTTATTTAATCAATGATAAAAATCTAAAATCATAATTTCCCTCAACACTTTATTTGAATTTATTTTGTCCTCTTAACTTGGTCGATGATATTAAGTTATTAACCTAAAGTTCTAATTTATTTATAAGTATCTTTCGATGGCCTTATAAAAATATTTCTTTTAACGAATTTACTATATTCCTATACAAATTAAATTAAAAGAAACTCATTAAGCTTAGACTCTTATTTGGTTACGTATGGCATGCTCGTATATTCTTATCTAACATGCCAATCAATTCATCCCAATAAATAAATATGAAACATATGTTATTTAATCCAGGTTTAATAATTTATTTATAAGTATCTTTCGATAGTCTTATAAAAATATTTCTTTTAACCAATTTACTATATTCTTATACAAATTAAATTAAAAGAAACTCATTAAGCTTAGACTCTTATTTGTTTACGTATGGCGTGCTCGTATATTCCTATCTAACATGCCAATCAATTCATCCTAATAAATAAATATGAAACATATGTTAGTTAATCCAGGTTTAAATGCAAAATTCCCTTTTTCTATATCCATTAAGGTTACCAAATCACTCTAATTGGTGGCTAATCAACTGGGAGCATTAAGAACAAGATTGAACAAACAACTTAATTATCATTAAATCAAAAAAAAATTTGGACTACATGTTGAGTTCTATTATAATCCTAAAAAACTGAATTTAGCACATATTGATTAAATAAAACATAGAACAATGAAGGTTCGACATCATAAATATTACAACAAAGATAAAAAGATAAGGGAAAAAAGAAAACTAAGAGTTGTTAAGTCTTGGTCTTTAACTTCTTTAATCTTTCTTTTCTTGCAAAATCTTGACAGCTTATCTTCTTTGTTAAAAATCAAAGCTCTAAAGTATCTCAGATGTCTTTAAAACCTAAACCTAAGAACTTATTTATAAGAAAAACCCTAAAGTGAGGAGACTTGATCTGCAAGTAACTTGAGCATGTATTTTTGAAAATTTCAACTTTGGAACCACCTTGATTGATTGAGTCCACTTTTCTTTCTCATTAAGTTGTTGTGCTTTTGAAAACTACTTAGGATTTTGACCTATAAAAATATAAATATAAGAAAAATAAATAAGACTAAATCAAAAACTACTAAAAATAAATAAAATTTAAATAAAATAAAACTAAATTAAAAAATTCTAAATATAAATGAAATTTAAATTAAAATCTCTAAGACCTAGCTAATTTGATATGCATGATGAGACTAAATAACTTTGTTTTATAGAGTTATCATACCCCCAAACTTAAGATTATGCTAGACTTCGAGCAAAACAAAACAAAAGAATCAAACAAAAACCAACTAAATGAAACAAAACACAAATTGAAGTGAATGTACTTGAATGATGATTGCCTTAATTTTCCTCAAAAATCATCTCAATATCTTAACTCAAGGTAGATACAAACATAATTCAAATTCATGCTTCAATTCAATCATAAATCTCAAGGCTTCGAATGGATTTCCACTGTGTGTGCAAATGATCCTTTTACAAATAGTTGCATGGAAGCTAAATAAATTTATGCTAATGTATATCACAAATTAATACTAAATTCTTATATGTTTGCTTTTCATCTCTCTCTTCGCTAATGTAAACCACCACCTCATCAGAGATCATGTAGGACTTTATTAAGCTTGTAATGTAAAGCTAGGGTAAATGTAGGATAAAGGATATATTTCGACTTAATTCACCCATAGACACTTTTCATTATTCTAGATTTTTTTTATTAAGTGTTTCTCAATAAGTGTGAAGCACATACCTCTTTTTTATGACATTTTCTTTTTTTTTCTTGCCATTTCATTCCTTTACACACTTTTGTGTGTTTTTTTCTTTTTTTTCTTTTTCTTTTTTTATGCTTCACCAATACAACACAATTTAAACATGGTTCATAATATTTTTTTGAACAATTTCATGCTCACGCCTATGTAGTGAAGGTTGATCATGGTTTTTCTTATTAGGCTATGCTAAAAATATATGGCAATCAAAAGAAAAAGATATATCAATTAGGCTCAAATAGGGTAACCAACGTTAAATATATAAAGGTAGGCTAAGAAAGACTCAAATGATCAAAAAATGGCTTAAATCATCTCTTTAACTTAGTGTTGTCTAGGATTTCGCCTCAAAAGAGAATCAAACAAAATTCTAGGCCTCAAGATATAATTGTAATTTATATTAACATAAACAGTCTTCACTTAAGCAATACAAATTAAAGCAAGAGATCAAATGTTCAAAATTCAAAAATCACATCCTAACAATAAGACAAACAAAAGAATCTATTCACAAAATTAAATTATGCTTATATTTTCTCAATAATCCCGATAAATCAATAACTAAGTTCTCAACATTGAATAAGGATCTCATTATATTAAGCATAAAATATTTCAATCTATATCATGACTCATGCTGAAAATGTATTACAAAATTTAAAGATGTAGATGCAAGAAAATTAAATGCAAGAAAACTAAATATAAATTACCCCTAAACTCTACTCATTTTAAACACCCCCAAGCTTAAACAAAGCATTATCCCTAATGCATAAAAATAAATAAGAGTTAAGATCAAGAATACATCCTGTTCATTGGATGAGGTGATAAAAGAGAGTGTCTAAGCATAATTACCTTCCTTTTTATTCTCATCCTTGCCAAATTGTTCAACGTAGGGTAGTTATGGTGGATGAGGCATTTGAGAGCAATTTGCAATGTTTAAGCCCAACTGATTTTCAAAAAATTAACATCTGCTCCATGGCTTGATTACATTCCATTGGATGAGCCATTTGTACTTCAAAGCCAAACGTTGATTAATTGTTGGTCCTACTCGAAGTTGACCCGATTGTGGTGGAGCAGCTGAAGAACTAGCACAAACATTTATTTACAAAGTAAGTACTTCTTGACCACCCATTTTACTTATCATATTGTAATCAATGGCTATCTTTGGGTGGAATAGTTCTTCAAATTCTTTCCATTGAACATTTGCTTTGCCACACATGGAAGTAATCAAGGATAGGAACCATAATTCCACTCTTGTTGACTGCATCGCATGAATCATCACTTAAAAGATAAGTTTCTTAATGTCTATTGAATTCTCGATAAAGATAGAATAAAGTAAAATTACTCTGTCTTTGGTAACATCACTTAAATGCTTACTAAAAAGTAAATTAGCAGCTATAAAATGCAACCAAATCTTACCATTCTCATGCAATACATTGGATTTATAGGATATGGGTTCACCTTTGGACGTTTTTCCTTGTGTGTTGGGCTTGAAGATAGTCCTTCACTTCTTCCAAATCTGTGTTACCTTCTAAGAACTGTGAATACTCATCATGAAAAATGTTAGGTGCGTTATAAAAATCATTGATGGCTTTACTGCTTATTGGTACCTATCATAAACTTTATTACCTATTTGTTCACAAGCATTAGAATAAAATTCACAAATAATAGGTAAACCAACAGATATAGAGGTTCATAAAATTTTTTCGATCATCTAGAAGTTATGATATTTTCAATAGTTAGGTAGTTTTTAAGAATTATATTGAAACCTCTTTGTGTAATCAGGATTTTCATATCTCGTACTTGGGTAAACTGTTGCAAAGCCTTTTCTGGATGCAAATTTTATTGAACATAGCTCTCATTAGAAATTACTTTAGTCCTTTTTGGTGCCATCTATTTGTAAAAACTTTTTTTCACAACAATAGGCAAGCTTGATCACACCAACAATTAACCAAGTTATGAGCAAAATTCAAATACCAAAGCAACTTTTTAAGCAATTAATTTCTATGTAAGTACAAATCACAACTCAATAAGTTCTCAATAATCACTCACTACTCTTTATATCCAACAACACCCATTATGCAAATTTAAACAATCACCACCATCAAGATATAGCATTTGAAACAAAATTGATTAAGATAATCACTACCAATCACACTAAACACGATAAAAGAATGCTCAAACTAAAAATCTCTATAATTTTCCACAATTAGTAATATAGAAAAACAAATTAGCTAAAAAAAACCTTACCTATATGTAAATTTAATGAAAAATCTACAAAAATTGATGAAACTCACTTACTGTGTTGGATGACTTTCAAAGTCAGAGCATAAATCCACTTAAAGAGTAAAAAGCCTACTTGAATCCTATGTAAAGAAGAGAAACCATGGAGACAAGGGACAAAATTAAGTAATTGGGTGTTTTCTATGGTGATTTTTATAGTGAATGAGTGTTTTGAGTAAAGGTGAAAAGTGTTGGGAAGGGATAAGAATACGGTGGCTGAGAATGGGTTCTTTATTTTTAGGGTTTTTTATAAAGTAAAAACAATTTTTTCTTCTGAGCTGGCACTGCAGCACTAATACCTCGGTGTTGCACCGAGCACCAATACCCAGGAGAAGTTTGTTGTAGCTCGCACCTTCATAACCTCCTATTAAAGTTCTATTGCAAAACTTAAGAGCAAATCAAGTTAAGAATTGAACTTTGACACTTAGGGTTTAGAATCAGGAATAGTCTTTCCAATCTTGTCAAGATCAAATTGATGACTTAGTTAGAGCTTTCAAATGCAAGAATGAGAGTGGTTGGCGATAGTTAATCAAATGCATTTAAATCATCAAGAGCCTCATCACTACTTTACCGAGCAAATTCAAGCAGCCCAAACTAAGGCGGATGACATGATCAAGGTAGCTTGGTCTTTAAGGCAAGATACCATGCTCACTGGAGATCAGGAACAAAAGTATTAATTTTTTAAGAACATGTGATTAAGCAATATAGTCATGTTAGATATTTTTAGATGTAATCATATCTAATCAAACTTTATTTATGGCTTTGTGAAAGATGTTATTGGTGAAGCTATCCTTGAGCCAATTATCTTTTGCATTTGCATAATTAACTAAATTCTTTTATTATTTTATTCATTTATCCATGTTAATAATCATTCATTATCATGATTTCCATCTTAAAAAATCATTAATGAACGCATGTCATAAGAGTCTAATACCAGAATGGTTATAAAAGTGCAATGGCTTCTCAAACTAAGTAGAGAATATAGACATGGTCATCTTACATAATTACAATATTCGCTATCACAAACAAATCATGGAGAACGATCATCAACCTTACATAGAACGACTCAAATTAATATATAAGAAATCTTAAGACTAGATGCTTCATCGACAAGATGAAACACAGGAATAAATCATGAAGCTTATCGAATTAATGACAACCTACCCCAAAGAAAAAGGGACAAGCTACTACCATCAATATTGGAAAGGAGTTGGCTAACCTAGAAACTCACCCCATCGGTAGTATTAAGGCTACCCAAGAAAAGACTGATTAAGAGCACCAACTTACATAGCACCATCTCAATAGTACCATTATTGATCCATTTAAACCCTATGGCAACAAATTAATTTGTCTTCAGATTCTAAAGGGTGAATACGAGATTCTTCCTAGCCAATCCTATAACCCAGAACATGATGAGCAAGAAAAGATAGAGGGCCAAAAGTTTGCAATATTTATAAATGAAATGAACAAGCATTAGCTATTGGAGAAGCATTTCCAAGCCATCAAGGGAGTGACAAGTTTGGAGCCATTGACGTAGAATCTTTTTCTCTGGTGTCAAACCCTCTCATTCCTTCAAAGTTCAAGGTACTAGAGCTTGAGAAGTTCAATAGAACTATTAACCCTACCATGCATATTCGGATATACCTCAAAATGATAATCAGGTATGAAAAAGATGAAAAGCTCTTCATCCACTATTTTTAGCATAGTTTGACTAAGGTCACTGCCAAATGGTACATCGAGCTTAATAATGTCAAGATTCATTCGTGGGCCAACTTGGTCGGGCTTTTTTAAATTAATACCAGCATGTCTCAGATTAGGCTTTTAACCGATTTCCTTTTTTTAATCTAAAAAAGAAGCCCATCGAGAGTTATAGGCAATAAGCTTAAAGATGAAGAGAAGAGGTAGCTTTGTTCTAACCATTCTAACTAAAAAGGAGATGATTGTGACATTCATTAAGACTCTACATGTATTAAATTATGAAAAATTAGTAGGAATGCCACTGAAAATTTCATCGATCTTGTTATATCCTATGAGATAATCGATATTGCAATTAAAAATGGTAAAATGTCTATAAGTGAGTCTTTGGGTCAAGTAAAAAGCCCACTGCGAACATAAAGAAATAAGAGGTAAATGCCATAAGCTATGCTAACTCATCTTAACCAAGCCAATATCAGTGCCTATCCCTACTATCGGGGTGTATCCTATTTTAACCCAGTCATGATACCTCCTCAATTAGTTTACACCACCACCTATGACCCATCATTCACTATTCTATTAAATCATTCATAAAATAATCAATCACAAACTAACCAAAACATCAACAATTGTCTCAATAATGCACCAAACAATCAAGGTACAAACCAACGATAATAGTTTGACCCTATCCCCATGAACTACAAAAAGCTTTACCAAGCTTTGGTCCAAGGGTATCTGGTCACTCTTTTTTATGTCGAGGAGAAGAAACCTCTGTACCCTCAATGATATAACCCTAACACTAATTGCAACTACTATACTAAGGCAATAGGGCACAATATTGAAAACTACACTTCTTTCAAGTTGAGGGCATAAAGCCTCATTAATTCAAAGGTTTTGTAATTTAAGATAAATTAAAGGTTGAATATTGCTACAAATCCCCTATCAATCCATGTTGAGCTGACAATGAACATGATTGGTGTCGAAGACGATTGTGAGCTTAAAAAAACCATAAAAGAGATCAGGATGTCGATAAGTTTGGTTTGGTGAATCTTGATTTAAGCAAAAATATCTAACATTGTCTAACAATTGAAAAAAGAACTTGATGATTTTTGTGACTTCCACACTATTCATGGCTATATCCTTCAAATATGTAAAGAATTTTGTATGATGGTTGAGAGAATTGGATGAAGGCAGAATTGAATTCTATGACAAAAATAAGTATCTCTTGCCAAATTGGACTATGATTGAGAAAGGAATGACATTACCATTATACAAAAAAGGATAGTCCCTTATCATCTATGGATAATTAAACTTCGAGCTGAGTTCTCTTATGCCTACGATGAGTCTATTCTTACAGGCCTTTGTGCCATTCTCATATAAGAACGATAAAGCCATTCCTTGGAAATAGGATCACCCGAATCTTGATGATTAGGGAACGCACTTAATTAACCATCGTAGTTGACTTGTTAGGAGTTAGTCAATTAACCCACAGTGGTAGATGTTACATTTCCATAGCTCAAGAAAGTTATAAGAGTAGTGCTATCTCAGTAGTTAATGCATTTCAAGTTATGATGAAGGATTTTGAATGCAAAAAGATCAAAGAAATAGTGGACGAGAAAGAAGCCACTGAATTTCTAAAGTTTATCAAGCATAGTTAATATAGTATTGTCGATCAACTAAGTAAGCAGTCGACCAAGATCTTTATGCTGTCTCTATTTTTCAACACAGAAGTACACTGAAATGCATTTCTAAAAGTGTTGAATGAGGCGTATGTGCTAATGAACAACTCAGTAGGCAAATTGGATCATCTCATGAGCAACATCGTCGCTAATAACTACATCACATTCACCGATGATGAAAGCTTTCTCTAAGGTAGAGGTAACTACAAAGCCTACATATCACTGCACATTGCAAAGACCATATTCTGCCAAAGGTTCTCATAGACAATGGCTTTATTCTTAATGTCATATTTATGGTCACTTTGAGCAAACTTCCTATTGATGCATCTTATATCAAAGATAGCCACATGGTAGTGCAAGCATTTAATGGGACTTGCCATGAAGTCACTAGAAAAATTACCATTCTACTCTAGATAAGTCCATGCACTTATAAAGTCAATTTTCAAGTAATAGACATTGCTTCATCATACAATTACTTACTAGGGAGGCTTTGGATATATTCAGTTAGGGAATCCCATTGTCTTTGCACTAGAAACTAAATTTTGTGATCAATGACAAGGTTGTCAATATTGGAGCCCAGAAGGAGATGATAGCTGCCACTTCTACTAATAACATTTACATTAAACCAAATAAAGATGTAGCTGAGCCATCCTTTCAGTCATTCGAGTTTGTTGATGCTAAATTTATAGGAGAAGGCCTACAGATATTTAAGCCTTGACTGTCAAAAAATACCCATATGGGTTTAAAGTTAACTATTGGCAAAAGTTACTAGGTTAGAGAAGGTGTTAGAAGACACCTGCAAGGCATGGCTAAAGCCTTAAAAGTTATCAAATAGATCGATGAGAAAGGCTTAGGATTCAAGCCCAACATGCAGTAGAAGAAATAACATGCCAAAAAGGTTAAACATCAAAGGTTGGCCAGTCTATTGCGTAAGAGTTAAGTCTAGAACGAATAATCTTTTTACCAATTCATAAGATTCTAATTAGGAGGACACATAGATCCAAATAAACTAATAGAAATGAAAAACTAGGATGTTCTAGTCATTTTGAATTAGGCATTCTATGACCTTCATGTCCACGCCATCGAAGATTAGTTGAGATTTTGAAATTGAGTAGTAAAACTCATCCCCATCCATTATAATTTGTTATTGACTACGAGGCCCTATAGAAAACCCTTGTACTTTTTTAGTCTATTTTTATTTAGTGTCAAAAATTAAAAACCTACTTGTTTTTACCTAATAGCATGTAGGCATCTTATGTAATAGGCTTTTTTTATCATGTATTATTAATAAAAATGACTTTGCATAAAGCATTTTATCTTGTACGCTTATCTTTATTCATCGACTTTATTTAAATTCTTTGTACTTACTTTTTGTCTATATTGTTTATTTCCTTACCCTTTTAGGTGCTCTGATATAAGTAATGTGGATGTTTTCAGTAAGCTACCAGAGATTGATTTCGAATAATCTGTATTGATGAACTTGATTCTGACAAAGATTTAGAGGAAAGTTTTTTGCCACTAGATCTTCTATGATTAGTCGAGCATAAAGAAAAACAAATATTGCCCAATGAAGAGCTAATTAAGGTCATAAATTTAGAGACTGAAGAAGATTAGAAAAAGGTTAAGATATAAACTTTAATAAAACCCTTTAGCATAACTACACTGATAAAGTTGCTTCAAGAGTACCGAGATGTATTTGCCTGGTCATATCAAGACATGCTTGGACTAGACACTGATATTGTTCAATAGGGTATTCCTCAAACCTAGATGCAAACAATCCAGCACAAGCTAATAAGGATGAAATTAGAGATGCACCTTAAGATCAAGGAAGAAGTCAAGAAATAATTTGAGGTAGGATAAGTAGCCAAATATTCAAAATAGGTTGCCAATATTGTCCCAGTCCTCGAGAAAGATGGTATAGTGTGAATATGCATTGATTATCAAGCTTAAGAATGTTAGGGTAACTTATGAAAGGGCCATGGCAACACTATTCCATGATCTAATACATGAAGAGATTGAGGTTTACATGGATGTTATGATTGCCAAATCAACATGAAAAGATGAGCACATCTTAGATCTTTATAAGGTTTTTGAATGATTGTGAAAGTTTTAGCTAAAACTTAATCTTGCCAAATGCACCTTTGGTGTCACCTTAGGAAACTTTTAGGCTTCATTGTCAGTAAAAAAGGGATTAAAGTTGACCCAAACAAAGTTAAAGCTATTTAAAACATGCCTTCACCTCAAACCCAAAAGGAGGTGAAAAGTTTCTTAAGGAGACTGAACTACATATTTAGATTCATATCCCAACTTACCGACAAATGTGACCTAATATTTAAACTCCTTCGTAAACAAAATCCTGAGAAATAGAATGAAAAATGTTAAGAAACCTTTGACAAAGTCAAACATTACCTATCAAATCCACTAATATTAGCACAGCCAGTTCTTGGTCGACTTCTAATCTGATATTTGTTAGTCTTTGCCAAATCTATGGGTTGAATGCTCTGCACATGATGAGTCAAGAAAAAAAAGAGCAAGCCATTTACTACCTAAGTAAGAAGTTCACAGAGTATAAGAATAACTATTCTACAATGGAAAAGTTATATTATGCACTACTTAGACCACTCGAAGACTCAGGCAGTGTATGTTATATCATAAACATGGCTAATTGCAAGGCTTGATCCCATCAAGTATCTATGCAAAGCCCTTGCACTTTCAGGAAGATTGGCTAGTAGGCAAGTTTTGCTCTCTGACTATGACATTGTCTATTTCAACTAAAAACCCATTAAGGCTAGTACAATAGCTATTTTTCTTGGCAACTGAAGTGATGAGTGACTATGATCCATTGGGCTTTAATTTCCCTGATGAGGACTTAATATGCATAATTGAAAGAGAATAAACCCTTAGTCATGACCCATCTAGGAAAATGTACTTTGATAGAGCGTCAAATGCTTTGGGGCATAGATTGGGGCAAATTTGATTTCACTCGATGGAAGTTACTACCATACGGCCAAACTAAGCTTTAATTGCACCAGCAACATAGCAAAATATAAAGACTGTATCATGAGGCTCCAAGTGATTATCGAGAGAAATGTCATGACTCTATAAGTTTTTAAGGATTCAGCCTTAGTCATTTACCAACTAAAAAGGGAATGGCAAAGTCACGACCCCTTACTAATCCATTATGGGAAACTAATCTCGCAACTCAAGAAAGAATTCAAAGATATTAATTTCCATTACCTACCTAAAAAATAAAATCAAATAATCGATGATGCAGCCACATCATCATGTTCAAGGTTACTCGATAATCAGATATTGCTCATATTTAAATGAGTATCTATACGGCTTTGGCACATTGTCAAAACATTAAAGAAGAGAAAGATGGCTTGCCATGGTATTATGACATCCTCTGTTACATTCACAATCAATAATACTCAAACATACCATAAAAATGACAAAAGGACTGTCAGAAAAATAGATATGAGATTCATTTTAGGCGGGAAAACTTATACAAGGAAAGTCAGGATAAAATGCTACTCAAAGGTATCAATACTATTCAAAGGTATCGATGCTCCTAAAACCACAAGAATCATGAAAGAAGTTCATGAAGGTATCTGTAGCATACATGCCAATAGGCATAGGAAGGTAAAGCAATTCATGAGATCGAGGTACTACTGTTAACCTTCAAAAGAGACTATATTAACTATGCCCAGAAATGTCACAAATGTCAAATTTATGTAAACAAAATTAATGCGCCACCTCTATTGCTTCATGCCATGATAGTCCTATGGCCTTTCTTTATATAAGGCATGGATATGGCTGGGCCTATAATCCTTATGGCTTCTAATGAGCAGTGATTGACTACTTCACTAAATCAATAGAGATGGCCTCATATGCTAGTGTCACTAGATCAGCTATGTACAAGTTCATGAAATTGAACATCATCTATCAATGTAGGATTTTTAAACAAATTATTACAAATAATGCTCACAACTTGAAAAATAACATGATGCAAGCAATCTGCTCTCAATTCAAAATCCAATACTAGAATTCTATGCCATGCCATCCGAAAATGAATAGGGTAGTCAAAGCAACCAATAAGATATTAAGAGGATAATCAAGAAAATGATTGAAACTTGGCTTTAGAAGCTACCCATTATATTCCATATATTGAACTTTAGTTTAAACTTCCACAGATGCTATCTACCATCCAAACTATTAAAGTCAAAATCCCTTCTCTAAGAGCTTTGATAGAGGCCAAACTCAAAAAAGTTGAATGGGTTAAGAATAGGTATGATTAACTGAACCTTATTGAAGATAAGTGGTTGAAAGCCATTTGTTATGAGCAAATATATCAAAGGTGCATGATTGGGGCCCATGACAAAAAGGTCCACCCTCATCAATTTTAGAAGATAAACAGGTTCTGAAGAACATCCTTTTAATCCACAAAGACAATAGAGGTAAATAGACCCCTAGTTGGGAGGGAGCTTATGTCATGAAACAAGCTTTCTCCGAAGGGGCCCTGATTCTAATAAAAATGGATGGCAACATCTTGCCCAGTCATGTCAAATTAGACTTTAAAGGAAAGAAAACGTTTAAAGGATTAAAACCTAAAAGGGCATTTTTGTTAAAAAAGGGTTTCAGATAAAAACCTAAAATGGGCATCTAGATTACCACCTCAGCTTGAGTTGAAAACTCGAAAAGTAGCTCAAAAAAATCTAAACTAAACTAAACCTCACCTAAATTGAATCAGGTCCTATCAAAACACCTGTTAGAAAAACCTCAATCAAACTTTGCCCAATCCTGACCATAGCTAATGAAATTCAATCCTGCTTTAACTAAATTAGGTGAATCCCAATCAGATTAGATCAAACCTAAAGTCAAACCTCACCCAAACCCAAAGTCAAACCTCACCTAAACCTAGCTCAAGTCAAGAGGGATAAAAAAGTAAAATACTTAAGTCTTCGGTAAATGTAAAGTACTACAGAACAATCTTAGAGGTCTTTAGAAGATTGGCTTGCATTAGACATATTGATTGTTTGGGAAAGATCTCAAAATGCATAAGACAGAATATTCATGTTATACTTATCCGAGTCACTATTTTCCCAAAAATTATATTCTTGTCATTATGCTTCTTATATCTTTTGTCTTTCATCAAATGTGAACACAATTGTATCATCTTTCTTGTCATGAATAAAATACTATCTTGTTTCTTTTAACCCTTTTTCATCACATTTGCATTCCATTGTGCTTGTCATTTAATTAATGATACTTGATAATCAAATTATATCCACATCAAGATTTCTTAATATTATATCAAAAAGACAAAGATAGCATAAAAAGCTTTATTTATGCCTTGATTGTCAAGATCATAAACCCCTCACACATAACACATATCAATCGTGCTTAGATGTCAACCTTTCTCATCTTACTAGAGTCATTAGTCATGAAAGATCATCAAAACCTAAGCAAAACCTTCTAGTCTAGTAAAAAAACCCTCGCCAAAAGCTAAACACTAACTTATCTAGTCAAAATGCACCTACAGCTAAGTCAAAGTCACTTGATCTTTAAACTATCAACAAAACTAACCAACCCTATCAAAAAAATCATCAAGCCTGAGCTAAGAAACATGAACATTCAAATTCTCACCTTGTAAAAAAAACTCAGATACCTTAAGTCAAGATAACAATCATCCAAATATCAAGTCATCCAAAAAATGTTGAGATCTCAAAGGCCATCAAGTCTGAAATTAGCACCTCAAACTATGGCACTAGAGAAATAGTTGTTAAAGCTCCCAGTCAAGAGGATAATTTGTAATGACTATTCCCGTATTAAATTTTATGTCATGACCATATAGTTATATCATCAAGAAAGTTGCACTAGCTTTATCATATCATGCATTTATATTATCATCACATAACATTATTTTGTTAGCATCGCGTCAGCCAAAGTCTATCAAACCATAAAGAACTTCCTGGTAAGAATCTTAGACATAGAAAATCAATAAATTAGAGGGTCACTTAGGTAAAGACCTTATTTCTCCAAAACATCATTCCAAAAGAGTTTAAAGCCTGATAATGCTAGTAAGTTAAACCTGACTAAACAGTCCATGTTAAGAACTCATGTCTAAAGTCTTTGTCAAAAACCTTTTTAAAGGACTCATGTCCAGAATTTTTATCAAAAACCTTTGTCAAGAACTTTTGTTAGGAATTTCTGTCAAGAACTTGTCAAGAAACCCTTTTAAAGTCTAATATGGCTAGAATATTGTGACTTGGCTTATTGGCATCTTTGTCAAGAACCTTTTTCAAGAACTTTCGTTAAGAATTTTTGTTAAAAACCTATTAAGAAATCTTTTTAAAGTTAAATGCTGCTATAATATTATGATCTTGCTTATTGGCATCGTTGCCAAAAACCTTTTTTAAGAACTTATGTTAAGAATCTTTGTCAAAAACCTCTATCAAAAAATCATTTCAAAGTCCAATGTTGCTGGCTATGATTTGAGAACTTGGCATTTTGTTATTTTTAAGTAGAACCTAGGGATAGGTTAAGCCTAGGATAGTAGTATAGGTTTTTCATATAAAACCTATCAAAAAATCTTTTTAAAGTTTATGTTGTTGACCATGATCTGGCATATTGGCACCTATCATTTTTACGCCGAACCTAGAGATAGGTTGAGCCTAGGATCATTGTTTAGGTTTTTTCATCCAAAAATTTAAATTTCACCTTTTTACAAAAATCAAAACTGTTTCTAAAATATTGTTTTATCTTAGTGTTACATTAATTTTGATATTTTATCATAGAAGCATGAGGCGACATTAAGCACGCCCTAGATAAAATGGTGTCTATCAATTTTTTCCTTATTCCTGATACTCAGAATAACCAAAAAAGGGTAGCTGTAGGCATCATTTTTTTGTATAAGTTGATTTTTAAGGCATCAAAGGACACCGTATGAGGTGTTATCAAGGTTGTTTGAGTAATCATGGATCAGTCATCCCTCATTCCAAGCCAAAGTGGGATGTTTGAAGAGTCAAAAGTATGGAAAATCTACATTTTTGCATGCATGTATTGATACATAGGTTATATGTATTGATACGAGATTTCTATGTCACTAAGATTTAAAATTCCTCTTTTGTATTAATACAAAATGGGAATGTATTGATAAATGAGTCAATATATCGATACGTGAGCTAATTATATTGATATAGGGTTTTCTTATAGCTAAAATTTGATTTTTGACCAAAATGTATCGGTACATAAGTGATTGTATCAACACATCTTGTTATGTATAGATACAATCTTCAATGTATCGATAATTCTAGGTTTTTTGCCTAGATGTATCAATACAATAAATAATGTACTGATGTATTTTGTGTATTTTTCCAAGTTCATGGCATTTTTAACCCTTTGGCTCTATTATGTTAAAGTACGAATTTGGTCATGACTTTTGCTCAAAAAATCACCAAATATCAAACAAAACTTCCTAAAAATCATATAGACTTTATTTTTGGGATTAAACATTGGGTTTTAACATTTTTGAATGGTCTATTAAGCTTGTCATAAAGACATTTCATGTTATAATATGGATAAAGGAAAGGCAAGCATGACCTTGCTTACTATACCAACCCATGCATGGTTTGTTTCTACTGTCAAGGATGTATTTCAACTAATGAAAGGACGAAAGGTTGCTCTTTTGTATAATGAGTCACCGTATAGTCTACATTAAATGTCGTAAATGCCTTTGATGGCTAAAATAAGATCTTATAAAGATTCATGATGTGCTAAGCAATAAAAAACCTTTACACACATTTACATCAGCAACTATACTTAAAAAAATATTAATTCCTATAGTTTCCCTATTAGCCCTCTAAAAACCCTTTTAAAACCTTTATAACCATCACCTTACCTCATAAACCACTCCTCTATTAATATAACAACCTTCAAACTCATTCCTAGCCACCTTTTCTTGCTAAATCATAGCAAACAAAGCTAAGAAATTGAGCTATAAGTTTAAAACCTTTTCTGCATAACAAGGTTCTTAAAACTTTTGGGGTATATTCCTTATCCTATATTCCTTATCTTTTCTACCTCTATCTACTTCCTTTTCTTTTTCTATCATTTTAATAAGCTTTAACATGTTGATCATCACCTTGTCTT
>JBBYHM010348688.1:0-24975 GCA_038381775.1 Adansonia rubrostipa
GGTCTAGGTGAGTCCTATAGAAGGTCCCTAGTGACTCATAGTAAAGCTTCCAAGTTAGAATAAATAAAGTTGATTTTTAATATTGTTTCCAAAATTATGATTTCCTCAATTTAGTCCAACTATTATATTTTTGTGATTTCTTTTAAATAGAGTGAAAATGGATAAAAAAATGAAAAATGGAGTCAATAAGTGAATATTATTGCTATCAAGCATTTTTGTGAACTTTTTCCTTTTTACATGATTTTTGCTTTGAATCAGTTGTAAATTTGAGCTAGTCTTGATGAGAGTTTCGAGATACATTTTCTAGTGATATTTGTTTTGATTTTGATAAAATAAATAAAAGTGGGATTATGATTGAATATATATGATTGAAACTAAAAGAAAAACAAATTTAGATATGTGTGATTAGTTGGCACCAAATATGAGGCATCATGAGAGGATGGAGTTCTTGCTTGTAGTGTAACTAGCTACCAAGCCTAGCTTTATAGATCTCTGGTATATGCATAAATTGTTTCTTTAGAGTTTTATAACTGTTTAGTGAATCGTTTTAACAGATGACTAATCAAACCTATGGCCAAAATAGATTAGTGATGACTTTTTAACCCGTCACTCTCATATTATGATACAAAAGGTTCAAAAGAGCAATTTGTCTGACGAGCTGGGGCCCTAAATGATTCAAAGTGTTGTCTGCTCTGATAAATCAAGGTTGCATCTCGATATATTATGGTAGCTACCACTGGGGTTCGCACCCCAATGGTGACTAGGGCTACTAAGTTTTGAACCGTAGTAGCCTTGGGTTAGGATTTCAAGGTTTTTAGGGTTTTTAGTTTTTTTCTATGTGAGTACTTCTACTCGAGAAATCTTCACACCATTAGGCTATTGGTTATGGATAGAAACTGTTGATTCTGGATAGAAGCAATTGGCTTTCAGTAACTATTGATTTCATATGGAAATTGTTGGTTCCAAATAGCTTTCTAATTATCAAAAAACAAACAAATTAATTAAAAAATAATTCATGGTCTTTAGATCTTCATCTTCAATCTATGATTTACCAAAAAAAATGTAGAAACATAAAACAAACTAATGTGGTGATGATAGACAAAATGTAATTACAAACTTGATAAAAAACCTAAATACATCAATTCTAAAATCCAAGGAACATAATTGTCAAAAAATAAGAAAATATATATGTTGTTGGAATTAACCATACAAATGCACATATCATAACAAGTAATATAGTGATAAATTATCAATCCCATGAGGAATTGATATTAGATTTGTTAAGTGCTAGAATTAAATAACTTGATCTTATTCAAACAAATGATTAAAAATTATAAATGAAAACTAAATATGATAATAATAATAATAGTAATAATAATAATGATAATAATTAGTACTAGCCTAGGATTATAATTTTTCTCAACACTTCATTTGAATAAAATCTTACTTTAAGACTAATAATAATGAGTTATTGACCTAGAGTTCTAATTTATTTAGAAGGATCTTCCTATAGTCAAATAAAAATATTTCATTTAACCAATTTACTATAGTTTTATGTAAATTGATTTAGAAGAAACTCATAAAGCTTAGACTCTAATTTGGTTACATATGGCATGCTTGTATATTCCTCTCTATCATGCAGATTAATTCATCCTACATCCTAATAAATGAATATCAAACATATGTCATTCGATCTAGGTCTAAATACAAAATTCTCTTTTCCAAGTTCATTAAGGTTACCAAGTTAATCTAATTGGTAATCAAGCAATTAAAAGTATTAAGAACATGATTGAACAAACAACTAAATATCATTAAATTACTAAAAAAATAAAATAATCCAAATTACATGTCGAGTTTCATTGTAACCCGATAAAAATAAATCTAGTTTATAATAAATATATAAAATATAAAACCAAGGAGTTTCACCATCATAAATAATATAAGAAAGATAAAAAATATAAAGAGAAAGAGAAAACCAAGATTGGCTAGATCTTTGATCTTTTAGTTTTTTCAAAAATCTCTTTGGTTTTTTGAATATTATGATGGTTGCTCTTTTTCTCTCGAAAACTAGAGAAAAATGAAACTATAAGGCATCTAGGATGTCTCTAAATCTAATTTTAAGAGTCTTATTTATAAGCAAAACTCTGAAGGTAGAAACTTAGTCTCTAGATAGCTTGAACATATTATTTTTAGGAATTACCAAACTTAATCACTTTGCTTGATTGAGTCCACTTTACTTTTTAATTAAGTTGTTGCATTTTTGGGAAACTTCTTTAAGTTTTGACCTACAAAACTTTAGAAAGTATTTAAATAACTAAGTAATTAAAATATAAGGAAAGTAAATAATAATAAATTAAAAACTACTAAAAATAGATAAACCTTAAATAAAATAACGCTACTATAAATAAAGTTTAAATAAAAATTTATAAGAATTGTTTAATCTAATATGAATAATGAGACTAAATAACTTTATTTTATAGAGTTATCAATATATATCAAGATCAACAACATTATAGAAATTCTAGAATGTCAACTCTCTAATTATTAAATCCATATATAATTAAGGAGAATTTTGATTATTAGTTTATGCATATAACATAATCATGATTTGGCTCGGATACCAATTGCTGAAAAAACAAAAAAGTTTACACAACAAAATCTAAAAGTTTTTTTCAAATTGGATCATTTTTAAATTGTGTTATTATGTACAAAAAACCACCATAATCAATTACCTAAGTTTAAGATCCAGGATGCTATCCAAGAATTCTAGATTCGTGTGAAAGCTTCAACCATCTAGCCTTTTTCATTATTCTCCAACTCCTAGATGGTAGAGTGTGTAAGCACTCTTTGTCTCAATCAATGTCAAATTCATACAGCTTGATTTTCCTTAATGTCCACCTTATGCCACTAGGTCTAGAATTACGAGATGTTGTGATTAAAAACCCCTAGTATGTGGAGCCAACGTCTAACCTGAAACCGTAAGCATATACCTTTTATTTATACGAGGTAACAAGATAGCCGTAATTTTAATTTTTAATTAAAAAAATTATTTTGCTACCTCCATAAAACCCTAATATGTGGTCCTAACCTTAATATAACTTTCCACCAAGTTTTTATCCAAGCCTAAATATATCTGTATATATATTATTGGGCAACCCATTTAATTTGAATCGTTAATTAATTTTGATTAAACTATTAATTTTATTTAACCTGATAATTTACATAACTCCAGTTTTAATTCAAAATAAAATGATGATAATTTTATTCGAATAGAATAATTATGTACTAATAATCAAAATAAAATTAACTATAGCAAAAAATTAATTATAATTGAAAATTAAATAAATAAAATAATTTTTTTAATTTATTTAAAATATTATACATATTTACTTTATAAATAAATATTTAAACAATTCATAGATATCAAATTAATTATATAAAGAATTAAATTTCCCATTTCTATTTAGTTTAAATTAATTCATATATTTATCAAGAGATAAATATAACTAATTTAAATTAATAATTCTTGTCAAAAAAAATGTTTAATCAAGTTAAACATATATTCTAAATAAATAATAGCAAAAATTATTTTTCATTTATTTACTAAAGAAAATGCCTACACTTCTAAAGAAGTGTATTCGGCACAGATCCTCACCATTCTAAGAATCATTCGATTATGTATATTTTGATTAATAACCATCTGTTAAGGAATTATATTGAGCTAGTGGAGGGACCAATTGGACATATATAGTAAGGCTCCAATAATCTACGTATTAATTATTCTATACCGAATAAATTAATTACATTATTATTAATCTTAGAGTCATACAACTAAAGACTTGAAACTGCACTCCCTATTATTTACCGTATTATGTATGCTTCATAAATAGCCTTTTAGTCTAATGACCTTGTCATATGTTTCATAATACCCTCATATAATATCCGTGATCAACTTAAGGTTAAAAGTCTGTTTTGCCTACTTAATCACTTTATCTTAAAGTTCCATTATACTCTCTACGTGGAAATGATTGTTCACCTTATGTGAATAATTCATCATTTGATAACACATAACTGAGGCGTTGTCCATTTTCACTATCCCATATAATGCCTTTTAAGAGAATAACCTTAACTCTTTATAGGAGCTATGATCCCATATCTATAAGTAAACCTTTCATCGAGTATAAGTCATATACCTGATGAACTGGTCTAGTAGCTTACTACTTTGAGATGCTTTAGCCTTTAAAATATTGAAGCCCACAAGTTATACACATGGAGTTAATGACTTACTCAAGATTAAGGTAGTTACATAATGAACATCAAAAGTGAATTAATCTAAGCAAATTGACTTATTAATGAATTAATTACACTATGGTCCAGTCTGATATATGACCACTTCTAGGCAATATATCTATGTCTCTACTTAGGAGTCATCCCCCTCTAGATGGCCAAGACAAACCATCTTTCCAATTGGATTTAGGCAACATAATAGTCTTAACATGGGTTAATTGCTAATATTAACTCCATAAACTACGAACTATCAATTTAGACTACTTTCCTTAAAATGTTGTCTTCTTGCATACAAAGCCAATTGTGTGCAACATTCTAACAGTATAAATGCAAGTAGTCAATGAGCCATTTTTGCTTACATTTGCTTTAAGATGTAAATTAAATAAGGATGGAATAGCAATTATGTAATGATAAAACTTGAGTATATAAATATGATTAATTAGTTTAAACTAATGAAATATGTCATAATATCTTTCATCCTTAAGGCATTTTTAACACTCTAATGTTAGCCAAAAAGCTTGTTAAGCCTGAACCAAATGATAACTTGCCAAGAGGTATAAATTTGAAGTAATCCGAGAATAATTCCCTTACCTATTGCACCAAAGAGAAGGAAATAAATAGCAAGTAAAGACGTAGTTATTTTTTTACAGATACTAATAAATGGATCTAAAAATCATAATTATTGATTTTGATTGATTCCTTGAGGATAGAAAGCTGATTTTCTACTTTTTTTGTAATAAAAAACTATTCCTGACTACTTGGAATACCAACCAGCACAATCTATGGCTAAAAAAAGTAGGAGGTTGGCATAATAGCCTTTTAAAGAGCTCTAAGTTTCTTTGCCTAGGGTTTTCTCACAGCCAACTTACTCTAAAAAAGACCTAATGATATATATATATATATATAGAGGCTCTTGGATTAGGTTTAGTTATTTAATGAATAAACAAGACCCATCAAATAAGCATTAAAAGGGGCATCAGCTTGGAGTGATTCTTGGAGCCTAATTAAAACTATATTAATTAGCTTGTCCAAGTTTAGGCCCTACTATTAAAAGATTAATATTCTTTGAGAATGACTATACCATGATGCCCAGTAGATTAGCAAGCCCAACTTAGAGTAATTAACAAGAAAACTCTTTTAACTTAATAATTAGGGGTTTTAGGCCAACTTGTCATACAAAAACACCCTATTGTACTTATTATGGCATAATGCACAAAAAAGTGTGTGCAAGGCCTTGGCGTTAAGTTAAGCCATTCTAATGTCTTACTGATCTCATTCCCATTCTTCTTTAAGAACTTCAAGGTATCTATCATCTTTGTTGGGATGAGTGGGCCTTTCGTAACTATCTTCCAAACTTGAAAATCAGTTGCTTGGACAAATAGCCTCATCCTTATCTTTTAATACATGTAATCTTCACCATTGAATGTCTTTCTTAGCCCCTACTGAAAATATCAGTACTAGCCACTCGCTTAGTCTTTTGTGGATCTTTGCTCAAGGATGGTAAGCCTATAAAAGTGAGACATAAGCTCTGATACTAATTATTAGACCTTTTAGTGATGAATAAAATCAAGAGGGGATGAATTGATTTCTTAAAACTTTGATAAATTAAAACTTTGATAAATAAAATTAAAAAATCTAAACAATAAACTTTGGAGTGCATGTTAGTGAATGAAAATAAACAATTAAAGAAAAGGGAAAGAATAAACAAAATCAATGATTTATAGATGTTCAACCTCAATTGCCTATGTCTTGTACCTCGATCTCACTTGCCTTAAATTTTCATATTTCACTAACTTGAATTGTCTACCTTTTAAGGACAAGCTATAACCTTTACACTCCCTATCTTGTAAAGCTAAGATAAAAACCTTTACCTTTTATCTTTTATGGCTAAGATAAAACTCTTGCTCACTATTTTTGAAGGCTAAGTAGAAACTTTCTCTATTTTTCAATGGCTAAGTAGGAACCTCTCCTTGTTGTAAGGATTTGAGTGTAAACAAATAAGACCTCTGAAAGTTACGTGTTTACAAGAGTTTTAGCTCAAGGAAAATATGTATCTAAACATACAAAATGAAGAATACAAAAATAGGAAGATTCAATCCTATAACAAGATGAACTACTTTGCAAAAATGATGGAAAAGATGAAAGATATGACTCTAAGCACAATCTCTTGGTTCTTTCTATTGTTGAAGGTGTTGGAGAGGCTTATTGATAGCCTTGATCATGATTATAATCGTTGGGGATATCTGGGGAAGGAATATAGCCATTGGAGCCTTCAAAATGTTATTTCTCGTTGTTTTCCATGCCTCTGTATCTATACAATTGAGTGGGTATCGATATATTATGTTTAATGGTCAAAAATATAATTGTTGAACAGTATTGTATCGATATAGAATAATCTATCTCAATATAAAATAGTGCTGTATCAATATAGAATAATTTGTCTCAATATATGAATAGTAATTTTTATATTTTGAGGTTATTTAGCTACTGTCAAGAATTATATCGGTACATACGTATAGTGTGTCGATATATTCACATGAAAATCAATTTTAAGAGGTTTTTCATGACTTTAAAACATGTAAAACTTATCTAAAAAGTGTTTTATATATAAAAATATGTATTAGGAACACATTTGTAAGTGTTTGAAGGAGTTAAAACACATTTTAATATTTTTCAAGGTGCTTACAAAATATTTCATGGAAAACTATTAATTTTAAAAATATTCAAACATAAGCTAATTAATCTTAAGTTTTATTTATATCAAAATTGAGATTGGAGGTAATATTACTTTTAGGGAATGAGGGGTACACCCACCTCTTATGTCCAACTAGTCAATGTCGCCATGCACCTCTCTTTATTCTTTTCTCGGGATGATCTAAAGTAGGGCACATAACTTAAAAAATATCTATGGTAGTCTAGTTGAGCTTTAAGTTATACCTCAGTCGGGATTTGGATTAGGCATGACAATATGAAGAGAAGAAAGATCGTTGGAAGAGTCGCTCATCAAACTAATCTTGAAAAGTTACCCTAAAGTAATCGTAAATTTAGAGTCACCATTGATAAGTTCAGGCTAGGCATGATCGGATGCCTATTGAAAACAATATTATGATTTGTAATACTCGAAACATTGATTTTAAGGTCTACAAATTCTAAAGATTTGTTCATTTGGTTCGGGGTTGGTTACATGTAAAAAAGGATTAGTATTCGTACGATGCCCTAAATCGATACCCACTAACTATATCTCGCTTCAGTTTTAGTTTAATTGGTTATTTAGTCATTGTTTAGATATTAATTTTTATGCTTGAAGTTTTATGGAAAATGTAAATCCATATTTTGGAAGAAAACTTTATCACTTGTGCGTCGTGAAGGTATGAAGAGCATAGGGGTTTTTTATGAAAATAATTTTTGGGTTAAAATTTAAAATTTTGGATATTCTGTATTAGATACTAGAGAGATACAGACACGAAAAATTGCCATGTGGGATTTTTGAAAAAAAAATTTAAATATGAATGCACAATAATCACTATAGAAAGGGTGTTAGTAAGACAAAAAAGACTATAATAATTAAAAAATAAACAATCACAAAAAAAGAGATGATCGGATGTATCTCATATTGTCTTCGATTATTGAAGAAGAATAACCAAGATGACAATTTGGAGACATATTTGGATTCGATGGTAATTTCAAGGATGAAAAAAGGTTTTAGTTGAAATAATTCGGGATATCCAAAAGGAAGAAAATTCTTGGGATCTTTAGCCAAAAACATGATTGGTGTATCCCTTTGGACAAGCAGGGTTAGAGTATCCTTGAAGATGAAGATTTTAATATTAAAAAAAATAATTAGGAATCTTAAATAAATCTGAGAGAGAAAATTTACATTTTTTGTGAAAAAAGAGGTTAAAGTATCCCTTCACAGTGATGGGGTAGGAGTATCCATAAGAATGCAAATTTTTTGATGATTTAGGAATATAATTAGAGCTCTCAAATGAATTTGAGAGTGGAAATTGTCATTTTTGTGAAAAACAAAGTTAGAGTATTCCCTCAGAATGATGGGGTTGGAGTATCCCCAAGAATGAAAATTTTTGATATTTTGAGAAAATAATTATCTTAAAAAGAGTTATTTTGACAATAGGAAATTAGTGATTTGAATAAAATATATTTTTGTCTTAAGCTTTGATCCGAGCCTAAAGGGTTTATGTAGTAGGGGAACCAATCGAATGCATTTCAAGACATTTGAATATCTCTATAAAGGTGTCTTGGGAATTAGGTTAAAACAGGGACAACAACGTGTCATCTCCCTTCTCAAATTTGTTTTAGGTTCATTCAAAGGCTTCAGAAGGTGAATAAGGTATGTTTAAAGGATAACGAGGATTGATATAAAAATATTCCAAAAATCCTAAAAAATCACTTTCTAGGAGGAAATTAATTTTTGAAATTAAGCGTATCTCAACACTAGTACCACGTACAAGGGAAAGGGCATGATTGACTTTGAAAAATCATTTCTGACTCATTCAGAATCTTAAATCACAAACAACATCTTTTCGAAAAGAAAATTTTGCAAACTTTATGGGAAAATATTTAAGATATACAAAAAATCATCTGATGAACTGAAATGGTCCACACAAAATGTAATGCGTTAGTCCCAAGGGTTTTGGACAGCAATGGTTCAAAAAATCATAATTCTTTCATCCAAATTTATCCAAATGCAAATAAAACTCCATTAGAAAGATATATCAGAAAGTTCCAGCAAAATCATTTATGGGTTGAAAATAATTTTTTAAACTCAGACTACAGTGCTGTCAGAGCAAAAATAAGGGATTATTTGATTTTTTGGTTTTTGGGGTCAAATCTAGGTTATGGACATCTGAACGTCCATAACACAAGGGAAAAGAAGACCAACTTTGTGAAAATATTAAATCCATGCTATTCTCTATCTATTAGAGGTAGCATGAACTTAACTTAGGGATTTTTTGAAAATTAGATTGTAGCAAACAGGCAAGCATTTTAACAAAGATAAACATGCAAACACACAAAGATAACATTTTGATATGAAAAGTTGACAAAAAATGCAAGAAGGAGACAAATAAGATGCATGAAATGTTAACTCTATGAATGGCATCAAAATCATGTTATAGTGGATGACATGAACATATTTAAGCAAAAAAGCATACTGGAATTTTCAAGACAACATTTTGGTGCCTGAGACTCCTTAAAATGCACAATAATGCATGAACACGCTCAATACATATTAGGGAGAACATTCAAGCAAGTGTTAAGCATGTGAAAATAGGTGAAACATGACAAAAAATGCATGAATAAAAGACTATTGCAGTGATCAAATGAAGGGGAAGAAGTTTGGCCTACCAAGCAACATTAAGGCATAAGAAAACATTAAGGTCCTAAGACTACCACAACTAAGGTAAAAATAATGCATGGGAGTCCTAGAATGGTCATGGCAACATAAATGGTTCTCGAAGATAATGTAAGTATTGGAAATGAGAAAAGAAATAGAGCTAGGTGAAAAAATATACCCAAAGCTTTAAGCTTGATGTTCAAAGAAGTGATGAAAAAAGAGTTTTTTGGTAAGGTGTCAATGGAAGCAGGTTTTAAAAGGAATGATGAATGGAATAAAAGGTCTTTAAGGGTTTTTAGTGGTGGTTTGGAGGAGCTACGGGAATGAAGAAATGTTAAAGATAGAAGGCAATGGAAAAATGTTTTTCTCGAGTGTTTTTAGGGCTAAACATTGATGTAGTTTTTATTTTTTAAGATTGTTGGAGAGTGATTCCTTTTCTACTAAGCCAACTTTGGCCCCCTTTTAAATTCAAGGTTCAGCTAATGCTTTATGGAGACAAAGCAAGGGCATTATGGAATTTCCCTCATGCACTAGAAGACAACTTAGGTACTATGCTTAGCTGCCCTTATTGCCATTGGTTCTATCATGTAGGGTAGTGGTGTAGAAAGGCTATGACTACTCATAACTAGAGAAAAGCTAGAGATGCCCTCTAACAAGCTATATATTTCATGAAAATGGCCCTTTTCATTGGCTATTTAGGCTTTAAAAATTTGTTTATGTCCAATCATGAGCCATAGCTGAGGCTTTATATGAATCATGATGATTTTTGGTGCGAGAAACATTTTTGAATTAGATTTTTAAAGGTTGAAAATGGCACAAACTAGGTAAAAATGCCTTGGTGTATCGATACAAAATATATTGTATTAATGCATAAGGTAATTTTTACTCATGAGTATCAATAAAATAAAGTGTCTATCGATACCAAGAGCAAAAAAATGTTTCCAATCTCGAGACTTAGAGACTTGAATCGATACTCTATGGATTTGTATTGATACTCCTGCTTGCGTATCGATACATTTTGCCGTAATAACTTTAGCTACTACCAAGGCCTGTATCGATACAAACACACCAAGTATCAAGACTATACCTTGGGTATCGATACCAAGCCCTTTTGTATTGATACTACATGTGAAAATTTGAATTTTTTGGCAATGTGAAAGCTTCGTATCAATATTTCTGCACCATGTGACTTGCATGTACCTTGGACTCTTTGAATACCTCACCTTGGTCATAAATAGTGGGAAACTAACTCATGTTCATCTGAATAACTTCACTAACACTTCGAATAGTGGCATTTCAAAACTTTCCAAAAAAATTTTTTGCCTGGCACTGTGTTGCCTAATAGTGCTTATGACACAGCACCCATTAGTCATCCTCATTTTTATTTCTTATTTTTATTTTTTTGATCCTACCATCTTTTGATTATAGTCATGATTTGTATCCTAACCATGTAGCTTGGCGATTCCACTAGGGAGTGTTTAGGGAGTCAAGCCTAAAACTAATCGCATGATAACTAAATTCTGATTAATTAGTTTTAGCCAGTATTTAATTTAGTTCCTAGTACTTTCTTTAATAGCTATAGTTTTGCACTAATCTATTTTTGTTCCTTCTTTTTTTTTTTTTGTGGATTTAGGATAAGAGTTCTATTTTCCACATTGTGTGTCATGAAAAAGTTTGTTTATCCCTTCATACATGCCAAACACATGCATTGTAGTAGTTTTTTTTCCAGATCTTTGGAAGGGGCATATGTAATGCAATATTTTAAGTGAAGGTGAAACAGCTTTGCATTCTAAAGTGTCAGCCTTTATCTGGACTAGTAAAGCATGTTGAATGTAAAATCCTATGCCTACTTGAAGTGTTAACCTTATTATAAGCATAGAGGATATCCCACTCGAATTGAATCCTTTTCGACATAAAATCGTGATGGGTAAGGATAGGGTGCCTATTCAGTACATTTTGGGTCGAGGAAAATTTTGAGAACTAGTTTAGATTTCAGACCTAAACCTAATGTAGTGAGCCATACTAACCCTTAGCTAAAGCCATGCTTGATTTTAGAGATCACCAAAAATTACAAACACAAAAAGGGATAAATTTACCTTTCTTCTTCTTTTTATTTGAATATTTGAGTTTACCTAGATAATTTAATATTGTATGCTTTTTCTTTTTGAAACTTTATTATTATTTGGATTTATTATTTATTACAGTTACTAACTCATTTATTTTTGCATTTTTTCTTGGTGAATTTTTCATATGCATAAAGGAATGATTGCTTTAGAATAGGATTTCAGCTTAGTTAAATTTTCATCCAATTTCATGGCCAAATGAGTGCATACTGTGGTTATTTCCAAGATATTCAAAGAGGTTCGTATTAAGTAAGAATTAAATAAGAAAAAGTATGGGATTATATACCAAAGGATTTTGTGTCAGAATTATCGAGAATCACATATTTGGATCTCCATCAAAATAATTTGAGAGAATTAGTTGATATATAGGACTATTAGGGAAATGTAAAGTAGACTTGACTCGTAAAGATGTATGGTTCAGATTGCTCTTTTGCTTAAAATGTAAATGCATGAGCAATTGGTTCAAGCCTTGATAGAATTTAGGATCCCTCATATCAGTGTTTTTTATTTAACTAGTATGATATGACTCCAACCATTAAAGAGATCTTAGCTTTATTCGAGCTAGGGCCTTTGGAAATAAAACCCATTTACTACAAGCAGTGCAATCCAATAAGCTTTCACAAGAAATTAGGGCAAGTTTTTGACATAGATTTCAAATCAGACTATCAATATATTAAGCAAAAAAGGAATACTAGTGTTATTTCTTGCCAGTTCCTAAGAGAATATATTTGAGTACATGTAGATAGGGAAAAATCTTTCAATGCATTTGCTTTAGCTATATATGGTTTAGTTTTCTTTCCAAGGACACTCAAGCAAGTGGAAGCAGCTGTGCTAGACCTCTTTGATTGGTTGCAATGAAATATGCATCTTACCCTTACCATTTTAGCTGAAATAATTTGAGTAGTGAATGCACGTCGAAAAACAAGCCGTGAGAGATTTTTTAGAAATGCATTATTACTATACATTTGGGCTCAGAGTATTTTAAGAGTAAAAATACTAATAAAGTCAAGCACATTGTGTTTCTCTTCAAGAGTTTCATCAAAATGGAGTGACCCAAGTTTGGAACCAAGAATCAATAGGTTAAAACATTGAAAAGCTTGGCCTCTCATGATATAACATGGAGAACACCTTGGTTTTCACTCAAGCCCTTTATGTAGAGGTGTAGTGACCTTTTTTTTGTACCTATGCTAGGTATCTAGGGCACTATAAGGTATGCACCATTGTTAATCCAAAGATAGTATGGGTCAAGATAGTTCGTCTCTATGATTTCTAAGATAGCTAGTGTTGATCTTGAATATCATGGGGAAGGTTATAAAAAATCACTTCAGCAGACTACTTTGCACTAAAAGAAAAGATGTGAGTCAAGACTAAAGGCATACACTCATTAGAGTACATCAGGATATGATGCTTGGAAAAGTATCCAAGGCTGTGACATGATTATCCCTAGTATAGACGGAATCATTCACTAGGTACCTATCTAACTAAAGCCTACCATGCCTTTTGAAGTTGATCTAATTAAGGAGGAAGCTGATAGAGAATAGAAAAGAATCAATGATGAGAATCTAGCCTTTCAAAAATAAGTTGCATACATAAGAATGAATATGGAGGCTAAAGAAAAAGACATCAAGAAGATGGAAGAAAAAGACATCAAGAAGATTGGATGAAGCAGCATAAGAAAACAAAGCTTTGTTGGGATATCTGAGAGCTCATGTTGGACCCCTAGAAAGATGTCTAAAGAAATGGACAAGCTTTGTGAATAACTAGGGGTTTGGAAAACTAAAGTCTTAGAAGGAAAAGTCAAAGAAGCCATCTTCAAATGAGAAAGAGAAAGGCATGTTGACATTCATGTTCAGTTAAAAAGGTCTACAGAAAAAAATGAGCAACTTAAAGTGACCCTTGATGCAGAATAAGAGAGAGTATCTCAATTGCTTCATGAGAGAGAAGTCTTCACAATAACTGTTGAAAAAATAAGGCAAGTACTAGAATGACAAGAGAATGATGTCAATGCTTAGATTCAAGCTTATAAAGAAATGGATGCATATTGGGATGATAAACTATGGTAGGCTAAGGATGAATCTAAAAGTTGTTTAATTTAACTGATTGATAGATGTATGTCGATCATATCATAAAGCAGATTCACTCAACCATCATTCAATCAAGAGAAATGGTAGAGAGTATTAAGCTCCTACAGAGGTAGACTAATCCTATAAGGGAAGATAGGCATATTGTACTTGAACTTTTAGATAAGGCTTGGCAACAATGTGAACAAGTTAGGACTTTTCTAATGTGCAATCTACATATGATCAACAATGTGTAATCCTTAGAAAGTTAATGAAAATTCTTGAGTTTGGAATCTTTTGCTAAAGAAAATGTTTTTACAATTGCATACATTCATACCATGCATGCATATATACATACATATATACATAAGTATGTGTATTTTCATTAACATTACTAATTCATAAATAAAATTTAACTCAAGCAAATTTAGAATTTTTAAGGTTTTAATATTGCAAACTTAAAGAGACTGACTAAATGTCCACCCGCCTAATAGTATTATACTAGATATAGAGTAAGAAGAATGACTGAAAACCATTTATCTATATTAAAAACATTGGAAGAAAGTCAGCGTAAGGCTCACGAGGCCATGATTTAAGACAAGAAGAACTAGAAGCTCAAATCATAAGATTGATAGATTTGCTCATAGTGAGGAAGCTAGCTGGCCAATAGCTAGAAATTATTACTAACACTCTTGCCAAGGGATCTGAGAGGGCTTATGCTGAAAGACAGCCCTTTAATATGCAAGGCACACAACAAATAAGTGCACAAAATGTGCAACCAACAAACACACAAAATGTGCTAGTAACATTAGCCATCCACATTAACCTTGATGCTCTTTCACAAAAGATAGATGTAAGAACCGTAGCTATACAAGAGGAGTTGGCAGTTGCTGATCATGATAAAGAAGATAGGAAAAAATAGAGAAACAAGAAAATGACAAAATCAAAAGTTGAAAAAGGAAAATTGTATCTTTTAGAATAAAGGCTAAAGGCTATAAAAGGGGCCAAACCCTATATTAGTGTTGATGTTGAAGATCCCAGCTTGGTACCGGATTTGGTCCTTCCACCAAAGTTTAAAATACTTGAATTTAAGAAATATAAGTGCACACATCCCTTCAAGCACACATTAGGATGTTCATGTAAAAGTGGTCGGTTATGCACAAAATGAAAAACTTCTTCGATGGTATAATGATCTGAATCATACCCAAATCTAATGTTGGACCGATTTAGCAAATGTATTTATGCAACAATATAAACATATGGTTGGATGGGTGCCAAATAAGCAAAATTTGCAAAATATGGAGAAAGCCCACTAAATCTTTCATAGAATATGCGCAAAGATGGAGATATGGCCTCTTAGGTTCAACCCTAGTAACCGAAAAGGTAATAACCATGTTGTTTGTAAATACTTTACACCCTCCCTACTATGATAAGTTGGTAAGGAATGTAACCAAGAACTTTGCCAATCTTGTTATATTAGTGGAAATATGTCAAAACAATTGCAAATGGTGAATCTTCCACCGAAAAAAATATTGGGTCTAGTAAAAAGAAGCAAGAAAACTTGTTCGTTAACTTTGTCGGTCAGCCATATTGCCAGGGCCTTGCCTCTATTACCAAAACCAAGGGCAGTAAGCCAAAACAAGTATTCTTTTAACACATCCTAAGCTCTTACTCCACTAACTCCATAAACCACCATCCCAAATCCTCCTTCTCAAAATCAACCCAGGCCTAATACTAACCAACCAATCTAGAGAGCCAATCAATCCAGACCTTGCTATGAGCCTCTTTTTTATTCTTATAAAGAAATATTTGGTAAGCTTCTTAAGGTTCAATTAGTAGCTTTTCTTTTTACCAAATTGTATGAAAGTAATCCCTTTAGCTAGTATAATGAAAATGTTCAGTGCGAATATCATATGGTAGTGGGTCATTTAATCAAAAATTGTTTGACTTTGAAGAAAATTGTCCAAATTCTTCTCAAAAAAGGTGCTTATTAATTTGATAATGCTTTAAGACCTAATGTCATAGTAAATCCTCTACCTAATCATCCTGAGCCCAAAGTTAATGCTTTAATTGCTAAAGAAGATCAATGGATAAAGACAAAAGTCTGAGAAGGTAGAATCCTAATGGAAAAAGTTTATACGATTCTGACTGATGGCAGAATCCTTGTCGGAATCGAAAAAGCATCAGGAACTAATCTGATCTTGAAGTTAACTCTTACAAGTCTTAAATGACTTCAGGACATACTTTACAAGATTGTTTTGAATTTTCAGCCATGATATTGATGGATAATGGTGAAGTTGAATTATACGAAGAGACCAGTTAAGAAAAGTCAGTCAACATGATTAATGAAGGGTCATGTCCATCACAACTACCCTATAGTGTCAGTCATTACCTTATTATCTATTGCAACCAACTAAAGCCTACTCCTCTCAAAACTAAAAGTGTTCATAGACTCACCATCAGGACACCAATGCCTTTTCCATATAAGGATATTACGGAAGTATAATGGTAGAGTGGTAACCTTAAAAGCTATTTCAAACCTATTAGCAGCCATTAACATAATAGGAAATAGCCATGTAACAAAAGCAGTAGACATTATGGTCTTGAAACCAATGAACCTGATGCCAAAGCAAAATCAAAAGGACAAATGTTTGGAAAAGTTGCAGCTACTAAACTTGTCTCGTAGAAGTTTTGGAACCTATAAAGGAAAAAATAGTGGCTGAATTTCTCAATTTTAGAAAACATAGTGTATATCATCATAGAACAATTGAAACAACAACCAACAAAAATCTCTTTGCTTGCTCTGTTGCTCAGTTCGAAGGCACACTAGAATGCTCTACTTAAATTGCCTTTATTAAAAGTGCTTAACCAAGCATATGTCCCTCGGGGTATATCAATAAATAAACTTGATTGCTTGGTAAATAATATTGTTGTTGATAATATCATTTCATTTAACAACTATGAAATCCTGCTAGAAGAGACTACTTCCATAAAAGCCCTTCATATAACTACAAATTGCAATGGCTCCATATGGCTTAAAATCCGTACTAATAATGGGTCAACTCTCAATATGATGCCATTAATCACTCTATCCTATTTGCCCTTTGATGTTAGCCAGATTAACATAGCCAAACGGTTGCCATGGCATTTGTTGGAACAAAACAAATTAAAAGAACCATTTCAATTACTTTAAATATTAACCCATGCCTATTTGAAGTAGAATTTTATGTCGTGGATGTCATCCCAGCATATAATTGTTTATTGGAAAAATCGTGGATCCACTTTGTCAGTGCTGTATCATTATCACTTTATCAGAAAGTCAAATTTATAATTGATGAAAAAGTAATAGCATATCTAGGAAGACATAATAACCATAAATTTTATTAAAGTCCCTTATGTTGAGGTACATGCCAAAGCTAAAGAACGTTTCTTAAAAGCCTTTCAGATTGCCAATGCCACCTTTGTTATAGAAGAATTCGTAATCCTTAAGCCCATGTTTTGAAAGAACACTTATATGGGCCTTAAGCTTATAGTCGGGAAAGGCGTCCAAGCTAGAAAAAACCTTAGAAAATATTTACAAAGGATAAGCCAATTCATCAACTCAATTGGCAAAAGAGATAAACATGGACTAAGTTTCAAACTAGAATGGAATCAGAAGAAAAAATTCAAGAACAAAACTTTAGAAAAGAAGTTAACCTATGCCATGGGTCAAGGTTTCAGCCAAAAGACATTTTTTTCACTTTTCATTAAAGAAAATTTTCTGGCATGGAGGGCTCATCAAGCTAGAGACCAAAGAAAAAAGGAACAAAGGATAATGTAATAAGAATCAATCGGCCTTTAAGAAGTTTTAAATGGCCACCATTAGAGAAAATGGTGAGGAATTCGATAATGACCATGGAATCCACTATGTCTTGTTGGATTCGTCTAGAATAAATGAACTATTACAAAGAAAACTATAGTGTTTAGGCCAATTCCAAAGTAATTCCAGGAACTCACTTTGACATCTAAGGATCTTTTCTATAAAAGATCCTAAAATGTTAAATCATCATTTTCAAAAATGAAATACATATAATTTTTTGTGTTTATTCAATTTCTTTCATACCAATAGTTTTTTTCTTTTTACATATATGTATACGAATCACACTATATTTTTGTCTGCACATTCTTTCCTTTTCTTTACCTTTATAGTTTTCTTGATCAAAGAGGATCGAATGCTTGCATTTAGAATTTGGAGGTTAATTTTGAATGACTTATTTGCTCGAGCAAGGTCAATCCCAAAGATGTTAACGTTTATATCTTACCTCTCGATCTGTTGAAATTAATTAGGTAAGAGGATAAGCAAATAATGCTGCATGAAGAGCCCACAGAAGTGATAACTTAAGAGATAATAAAGATAATAAAAAAAAAACTAGAATAAAGACTGCTCTCATGCTTGCCACCAGAGAAGAATTAATAAGTTTGCTTTAGAAGTTTCAAGATGTCCTTGCATGGTCATACCAAAACATATCAGGCTTAGATACAAAGATCATAGTTCATAAGTTACCTTTGAATCTAAGATACAAGCTGATTCAACAGAAGTTAAGAATAATGAAACCAAAAATTCTTTTGAAAATTAAAGGAGTAGAAAAGTAGTTTGAGGTTAGATTTCTTAAAGTGACTAAATATCTAGATTGGGCTGCTAATATTGTTTGGATTCTTAAAAAAGATGAAAGAATCAAGATGTGTTTAGATCATCAGAATATAAATTAAACAAGCCTAAAGGATAATTTTCCTCTCCCCATATTTATACTGTAGTTAATAATACTGAGAAAAACTATTATTTTCTATTGTGGATGGATTCTTGGGGTATAAACAGATTAAAATGGTGCGAGAAGACATGAAAAATACCATATTTATCACAATGTGGGGCACCTTTAGTTATAAGGTGATGCCATTTAAATTAAAGAATGCTAGGGCAACTTAGCAAAGGGTAATGGTCACTCTATTCCACGATATAATGCATAAAGAAATTGAAGTTTATGTGGATTATATGATTGTTAAATCACCCTAAGAGAAGTGACATACTTTAAATTTACAAAAATTATTCAAAAGATTAAAAAAGTATCAACTAAAGCTGAATCTTGCAAAATGTATCTTTGAAGCTAGATCAGGGAAGCTATTAGGCTTCGTTATAAGTGAAAAGAGGACTGAGGTCAATCTTGATAAGATAAAAGCCATTCAAGAATTGCCTTCTCCATGTATGCAAAAGAAATAAAAAGTTTCCTTGAGATATTGACTTACATTGCTCATTTTATTTTCCCATAAATGGATAAATATGATCCAATCTTCTGGCTCCTTTGAAAGCATAATCTAGCTAAATGGGATAAAGATTGCCAAAAGGCATTTGAGAAAGTGAAGCACTACTTGTTAAATTGATCGGTTTGGGTACCACCAATACCAGGATAACTTTTCAAACTATACTTTACAATATTTGAGAAATCAGTGGGATGTTGCTAGGGCAACACAACAAAACTATGAAGAAAGAAATGCCATTTATTACCTTAGTAAAAAGTTTCTAGATTATGAGGCAAATTATTCCTAAACAGAAAAGATATGTTGTGCCTTAGTTTGGGCTACAAAAAGGCTCGGACAATACATGTTGTATTGCATAACATGGCTAATTGCTAAAATGGATTCCAACAAGTACCTCTTTGAAGCAGTATATTATCTAGATGAATTGCTAAATGGCAAGTCTTATTGTCAGAATATGATATAGTTTACCTGAGCTAAAAAGCTATTAAGCTAGCATTCTTGCCAAATTTCTAGCAAGTTAGGCACTTGATTATTATCAGCCTTTAGAATTTGATTTCCTTGATAAGAATTTGATGAATATTTCTATTGAGGAGGAAGCTAAATAGTCCAAGGAATTAGTTTCGAGGGTGTATTTGGATAGGTACTCTAATACTTTAGGTCATGGAATTGAGGCAATTGTAATATCCTCAGAAAGTGACTATTATCTTTTCACTGCCAAATTAGATTTTGATTGCACAAACAACATGGTAGAATATGAGATGTGCATCATGGGACTTGGTACCACCGTAGAAAGGAAAGGTTGAATATCGAAAGTCTACAAGGATTAAGTTTTAGTGATTTATCAATTACGTGGAGAATGAGAAACTCAAAATTTAAGGCTACTATAATATAAAAGGTTGATCTTAGAATTACTATAAGAGTTTTAGAATGTGCACTTCATCCATTTGTGCGGATATGATAAACAAATGGCAAATGCTTTAGCCACCTTCACCTTGATGTTTAAAGTGAATAAAAGGTAAGAGGTAATACTAATTCAAATACGTATATATGAATCTCCTGCACATTGTCATAATGCTGAAGCAAAAACAGATGGCTGCCTATGATATTACAACATCAAATGATATCTTAAGAATCAGGTATACCTAGACAATAGCTTAGAAATAACAATAAGGACATTAAGAAGGCTAGTAATAAGCTTCATTCTGGATGGCAAGATTTTCTACAAAAAGAGTTATGACTAAATGTTACTAAGATGTGTAAATGCTATTGAAGGATAAAAAATCTTAGAGGAAGTGCATGAAAGAGGTTTATGGAATTCATGCCAATGGGCACAAAATGGCAAGATAAATCATGAGGTGGGCTAATTTTTGGATAACCATGGAAGGTGATTGTATCAAGTATGCTCGAAAATGCCATCAATGTCAAGTCTATGTAGACAAGATCCATGTACCACTTTTTCCATTACACAACATAACTATTCTATGGCCCTTTTCAATATGAGGCATGGATGTTATTGGGCCAATCACTCCTATAGCTTTGAACCATCATTGTTTCATCTTGGTGGCCATACATTACTTCACCAAGTGGGTCAAAGTAACCTCTTATGCAAATGTAACAAGGTCAATGGTGATAAAATTCTTGAGGACCAATATCATTTGCTGATTTAGAATCTTCGAGAGAAATATAACAAATAATGCCCCTAATTTGAATAGTAAATCAATGATAAAGGCGTAGACTCAGCTTAAAATCTCACATCATAATTCAGTGACATAGCTTCTGCTGATGAATAGAGCTATAGAAGCAGCCAATAAAAATATCAAGAAAATTATAGGAAAGATGGTGGAGACCTATAAGGAGTACCATGGAAAACTTTCCTTTATCCTCTAACTTATCGAACTTCAGTCCAAACTTCAATTGGAGTAATGCCTTACTTATTGGTCTATGGCGTATAGGCCATATTACTAATTAAAGTTGGAATCCCTTTATTCCAAGTAGTGATAAGGACTAGGTTGGAAGAATCTCAAGGGATTCGAGATCATTATGAATAGTTTAATTTCATTGAAGAAAAAAAGTTAAATGCTATCAAATAAAGGCAAATCTTCCAAAAAAGGATGATGAAAGCTCGCGATAAGAAACGCTGCCTAAGACAATTTCATGAAGGACAATTAGTACTAAAGAAAATCCTTCCTAGCCAAAAAAATTCATTCGGCAAATGGCGCCAAATTGAGAAAGGCCTTATATGTCAAAAAAGTGTTTTTAGGGCATTAATTTTGGTAAAAATGAATAGGGACACTTTACCGAACCCTATCAACTCCAATAATGTAAAGAAATATTTTGTCTAAAAGGTAATGTTATCTTAATTAAAAAAGAAGAAATATAAAAAAAAGGAGAAAAAATTTTGGATGAAAACCCAAAAGGGCATCCAAATAAAAGGGATAAAAAGGGGGGAGGCTTCCAGTTGAAAACCCAAAAAAGGCAGCTTAAGCGTTTAAAAAAGAATGTATAAAGCATAATTCACCAAAAGGTTAGGGCTAGAAAAAGAGGCATGGTATGGTCAAAAGCATTATGAAAAACTGGATTTATAAGAAAGCAAACATCCCATTTAGGATAGATCTTTGAAGAACTAAATAAGAGATTCTACCTATTTGAGTAATACCCAAATTTTTCTATATGATACCTTATTTTTATTGAAAAAGCCAATATTGTATCTTTTTTCCTTGATGAAATATAAATGTGTATATTTATCTGTACCTATGTCAAATTACTTTCTAACCATACTGACATTTCTATTAAATGATGATTAATAGTTTAAGGAAATGGAAAATAATAAAAAGGATGCCAAAAGGCCCTTTTTGCATTACCTTGGAATAAGGTCAAAACATTATAGTGACCTTAGCTAATATTCCAAATCCTTTTGGACACTCTAGGAAGCATTAGGATGGATTGATAATACTCTCTGATAAAATTAGAGAAAAAGAAAGATAAATTCTTTTAGATGATTTCCTAACAAGAAGATTGAAAGATACAGACTCTTTTTGCTAAAAGAAAAAGAGATTTTCATAGAAGATGTCTTCGACTCCAAGAAGAGGAATAAGCTCATTTTGTCCACAAAATTTTGTGAAGATGCCTTTCACTCCCAGTACAATAGTAGGCTTCTCTTGTCTACAACATTTTTTAAGATGACTTTGACTTTAAGTTTAGGCATTGGCTCCCTTAGCCAAACATTTTGTGAAGATGCCTTTAACTTTAAGAAAAGGCGTAAGCTCACTCAACTAAATGAAAAAAAAAATATTTGTTACATTTTTAAATATACCTTCAACTTTTAAAATAGGCTAGATTCAAGATTATACAAAAAAAATATTAATAAAAAGCCAAGAATTCATCATATGCATTTTGCATGCATTGTATTCAGTGATTTGCAGGTCAAAAGCTGAGTGTGATATTAAAGAACAGTAATAACCATTCACTATACCAACTTTCTCAATAGTGAAAGGTAAATCTCGCATCTTTTCACACAAATTGAATATCAGACATTGTCTCCATTTTTAGTTGACTATTATTGTTTCACCCTAGTAAACCCATCAAACTTACGTTCCGCCTAGTTACTTTCAGTTGAATATTATGGTTTCACCCTGGTCTACCCATTAAAATTAGGTTTTGCCTTGGTCATTTTTAGTTGACTATTATAGTTTTGCCCTGATTAACCCATCAGACTTAGGTTTTGCTGTGGTCACTTTTAGTTGAATATTATGGTTTCACCCTGGTCAAACCATTATACATAGGTGTTGCCATAGTCAACCCATCAGACTTAGGTTTCACCCTGGTTAACCAATTAGACTTAGGTTCTACCCTAGTCATTTCTAGTTACTATTTTGGTTACACTCTGCTCAACCCATCGACTTAAGTTTTGCCCTAGTCACTTTTAGTTGACTATTATGGTTTCAAATTGGTCAACCCATTAGACTTAGGTTTTGCCCTAGTCACTTTTAATTGACTATTATGATTTCACACTAGTCAACCCATTAGACTTAGGTTTCACCCTGGTCATTTTTTGTTGACTAATATGGTTTTACCCTGGTTAACTCATCAGACTTAGGTTTTGCCTTAGTCACCTTTAGTTGATTATTATGGTTTCGCCTTAGTCAACCAATCAGACTTAGCTTTCACCCTAGTCACTTTTAGTTGATGATTATTATTTTGCCGTGGCTAACCCATCAGACTTATATTTCACCCTAGTCATTTTTAATTAACATTGTGGCACCTTAATCAACCCATCAGACTTAGGTTTTGCCCTGGTCATTTTTAGTTAACCAATATGGTTTCCCCTTGGTCAACCTATCAGACTTAGGTTCCAACCTTGTTACTCTTAGTTGACTATTATGGTTCTACCATGGTCAACTATTAGAATTAGGTTCCACCTTGGTTACATTTTGTTGATTATTATGTTTTCACCTTGATCAACCTATTGACTTAGGTTCTGCCCTAGTCACCCAACTTGACTTGTATGGTTTTGTCACAGTCAATCCTTTTAGACTTAGGTCTCACCCTAGTTATCATTCCAACCTGAGGTCCCGTATTAGGTTATTTTGTTTTAATATATATTCTTTTCAAGTTAATCTTTTAAATCTTTACTACTCGAACAAAATCATGTCTATTTGGTCTTTTCCCTTTCCTAATTCTAAGTAACAGTCAAAGAGGAGCAATTGTAGAAACCTAAGTTCATTCGACCCCTTTTTTGACAAGTTCTAAATACACAAGATTAGGAATATAGTGGCTGTCAGGTAAGGATCAACCTCATCTAGGCAAAATAAGCATTTCCAAAACCTCTTCAGTTATGTCTCAATGGTCGCACATGCACTTGACAAAAAAAATGTTTCAAGGGTCAAAAGGAATAAATCTCGAATAAAAAGGTTGGATATTTAAGAAAAAATAGTTTTGAAATATCTTTTTCTTAAATTTTGAAATTAAATTCAAAATATGATATAATGGTCAAATTTTCCATTTTTAGGATTTTTTTAGAATTTTTTCATGAAATTTTAGGAATTGACTATCATATATTTTTACCAAATATTCGTGTAGTATTTATACCAATATTCATCCTGAAAAATCTAAAGAGTTCAAGAAAAAGTTTATATTGACATTTATACCACGAGATGTAAAATTGTATGGTAAGTCACAATTAAATTTTGACTCAAATTTTACTTTACTTAATTTATATGTCTAAATTAAAATGCTTTCATACATAATTTATTTTTGATTTGCTAATTTAAATTACATGTATTGCAAACTTAATACCAAACATTTTAATACATTACCAAATTAAACATTTTTAATTTAATTAATTTGATTTGATTTATTTAATATTATTTTATTAATATTTTTTACCATTTATGTGGCTTTCATACATGTCTATTTTTATCATCGAACATAGGTGGCATTATGCATGAAACCTTTTGACATTTAAATCATTAAGATGGCGTTTCATGGGTTAATGCATTGCCGCCTAGTTAACTCTTGTAAAAAATGGAAAATTAAGAAAATTAATTACAGAAAAATGGTGATAAAATAAGGCTTTGGTCGAATGGTTAAGGGAAAGTTTCTAGGTTCTTAAGTTTTGGTTTTTAAATTTTAATTAAAAGCATCTTTTTGTCATTTTCTTGGCAACCTTATGAAAAAAAGCATAACACCTAAAAGAAAATTTTAATAGTTGCTAAGATATTTTCAACCTTTTAATTTCTATTTTGATTTTTATTTTTTTCCTTATTGTGAGCTTCATAATAGTTTAAGCTAATGGTGTAAATACCAATTTTGAAGCCAAACTCTGAAGCAATAATACAATTTTCATAATGTTCTTTATTAG
>JBBYHM010348699.1:0-24966 GCA_038381775.1 Adansonia rubrostipa
TGTAATAGATAATATAATTTATGTAATTATAATGTTTTATGTGGTATTATTTTCTATTACCTAATTGTAATAAATATTTGTAACTTATAAAATTTTTATGTAAATATAATAAATTTATGTATTATAACTTTTATTATCTTTTATCATAATTTATATATGTAAATAATGTATATGTGTAATTATAATAAAAATATGTAATATTAAGTTATATTACTAATCATAATAATTTACGTAATAGATAATATAACTTATATAACTGTAATATTTATTGATAATTTTAAAATTTTTTATGATAATAATTTATATAACTTATAATATATTTATGTAATTATAATAATTGTATATATTATTATAAAATAATATATGTAAAAATTTTAAAAAAAATATAACCAGCTAAGCCGGTTGCCTTGGGGCGTTATGGGAAGCGCTCCTAGAAGTCCCTGTTGTTTACATAGAATGTTTTTATGGGTTTTATTCTCTTTATGGTTTTACTCCTTTTTTAAGGATAAAGGGTCATAAAGTCTGAACCCAAGATCTATTCCTCTATTCTTTTGTTGAGCATGATTACAATACATCAATTCAGATCTTCAATCTTCAACTCTAATTACCTTATGTTATGATCATCTCATTGTGTTTATTTCCTCGTGTACTTTTCGAATGCTTTAAACAGAAAAAAAAAAGTTAATACACAATTATCTTTAAAATATCACATAAATTAATTCAATTAAATTTTGATATATGTCACTTAAAATTTTTTACATTAATTAATTAAATTAAAATTTGTTTGATTAGTTTTATTATGTGTTCTATTTGTTTTTTACTTTGATTTATTATGACTTTAAAAATTAAGTTTTTAGAAATTTTGGTTAGACTCTGTTATCACGAGTTGAGCAGTCTGTCTAGTCCAATAAATGTAATTTATGTTAGATTTTTTAGCAAAAATTTGTATAATTTGTCTTGGTTTAATCTTGCTCAAATTAAAAAAAATTATTTAAATTTAAGTATAAATTTAATAAAAAAATTTTTTAATATTATTTTGAATAATAATATGAAATTTGGTCGAACTAGAGTAAGAAAATAAAGATTTTAGGTCACAACTCAGTTCGGCTATGCACATCTTTAGCTCCAAATATTACAATCTCTAATATCATTATTATTTTACAAAAAGATCATAGCCCGAAGGAGAAAAGTTATGTTCGAATTTTAAATTTATTAAATATGAATTGTTCATATAAATTACTTAAATTGAGATTTGAGGTTTTTAATATTATTTTTTTCCAATATAAGGATTTAAGCTGCTTCAAACAAGCAGTCGGGCTGGTTGGTTTTGCCCATAAAAAATAGTATACCCTTGTTGATGACCGAATTCTTTTTCAAAATGACGTCAAAGTGGAGCCCTGTTCCATCTACAGCGCAAATTTTAAGACCATAGATTATGTAATTTATGTATAATTCATAAATTCCAACATGGAATTATGTTATTTATTTTGTTAAGTAGCTTTTTATTTCAAGCATCGACAAACATGAACATTCTCAAACTCCTCTTCATCTTTTTATTCGTCTTCTACTCCTTACATATTGAAACAACAAGCACGACGACAGATTCATGCATGGAAGCCGTCTGTCGCAGTGCCGCCGACGAGCCGGTGATTCGATTCCCTTTCCGTATCGTCGGCCGGCAGTCGAAGTCTTGCGGCTATCCCGGTTTTGATTTATCTTGTGATGATCGTTATAACTCAACCCAAACGTTGATCCAGCTGCCTTACTCTGGAAATTTTAGCGTTCGAGGGATCGACTATGCTGCGCAAGAAATATGGATCAGTGATCCCAACAACTGCCTCCCTCGAAGACTTCTTTCGCTTAACCTTTCTGGATCTCCATTTAAGGCTGTTTATTATAAAGATTTTACGGTTTTTAATTGTTCGTTGGATTTTTTGAGGTATGGGTTGAATCCGATTGCTTGCCTTAGCGATGGTAACTACACGGTTTTCGCTACTTCGTCGACGAAGGTAGTCGGTTCTTTGTCATTATCGTCCTGCCGACGAGTTGCGACCGTTCCGCTCCCCGTTACGTGGCCATTTTATGAGCAAATTTCGTCGTCGGACCTCGGCAACGATCTATGGCTAACGTTGAGCAAACCCAAGTGCCGAAATTGTGAATCGAGGGGCAAATGTGGGCTAAAGGCCAATTCAACTCATGAAATTACTTGTTCGAGTGTTTCAGGACGAGGTAACTTTTAATTTCTTTCTGATTCTGTTTGTTTTTCACGTGTGAATTCTTGAGAAAATCAGGTGGTTCCTTATCAGTTTTTATCGTCGAAGAATCTTTATGAAGGAACTTCCATATCACTGGAACAAGAAATAATGGTGATTGATTGAGGCAAATGGAAGTAACCTAAATTGACTTTAGTTAGGCCAATATCTTTTCAAAACGCATAGGCCCATGCTTAATTGTTATTTAAAAAATATTAAAATTTTAAAAAATTAATTTTTATATTAATATTTTTATATTTTTATTATTATATTTAAATAAAAATTATTTTTTTAACTGAATAATGATTGAATCGACTCAACTTATTAAATGCAAGCCTAAGATCATTTCATTTTCACTTAAAGCGGTTTAGTATAAAATAAGTCATAAATCATAATTTCAAAATAAAAGAAGAATTACAAATGATAGGATTTAAATTATATACTTGCTGAATATTACTTTTAAAAATAATTATATAAATTAATTAAATTAAATTTTAGATTCATTAGACTAATAACTTTTTTAATATGATATAAATCACAGTTTAAAAATAAAAAAATATAAATATAAATATTTAAATATTAAATTTAATAAATTATTAAAGTATGAACCGCTGAATTAGACTCTAAGATGATTGGTAACGTTAATGTTAGGTTAATGACATTTTCGGTTTAGGGCAAATCTACGAGATAAGCGTTGACTGAACAGTGGTAATAATATTTGGCCAATGAATGGCTTGAAGAGCTCTTTCGCCTGAATTGCGCCCAACGGTTTCCATACTCTAATTATTACCAGTTGAACTCGTTATGAGATTCTACCAGATGGCCCATGCCCCGATTTGATCGAAACGTTTGACACTTTCGTAAGCAGTTGTTGTAAATAATGAGATCACAATTTGCCAAGACGCCTTTGGGCCAAGTTGCACTTAACACTTTTTTTTTTTTTTCTTTTATTACTAGCTTTTTCTTAGTTCATGCTTTGGTATGTTACTAGACGGGATTGGGACCATAGATTTTTTTTTTTTTTCAAATTTCTTGTCCTCATCGAGTTTATCCAATGATAACTATTTAAAAATATTAAAAATAATATTTTATATTAACATTATATATTTTAATATTTAAATTTAAATTTAAATAAAATTTTATTAATTTAATAATAATTTATATTAATTAAAATAAATATTATATTTAAATTTAATTTAACATGAATGAAGTCAAATAAACAACCTAATATTTAAGTAGGTCATGTTCTTAATGTAATCAGCTAATCCTGGCGGTTTGTTCTAGAATTATGGATTTATAAAGTCCATTTACAGCCTCATATAGGCTTTTAGTCCTAGCCACTTCATCTCTCTTTTAGGGTTAAATTGCTATTAGATCTTATAATTTATATATTTATATTATTTTTATATTATAATCATATTAAAAATATTATATATTTATATAAATTTAATATATTAATAATTTATATTATATAGATTTTGATATGAATGTTTATGTATTTATATATTTGTTATATCGCATCCAAAATTATCCGAGCTAATGCGATTAAACTTTTGTTGGGTAAAATTTACTCTAACCTGAAACTCCATTATTAGGTATTCCAAGGAATGCTCGCTATGTTATCACGGTTGGCGTCGGGGTACCGACCCTACTATGTATTTTAGGTCTAATTTGGTTCCTTTGTGGCAAGGTCAAGTCCTATGCCGTAAGAGTGAGACAGCATCCGATCCCGGAGCTCAATTCCACAGTCGCCCCACAGCCCACAGTTGTAGTTGGCCTCGACGGACCAACTATAGAATCGTACCCAAGAATAGTGCTTGGTGAGAGCCGAAGCCTTCCCAAACCAGACGACAACACTTGCCCAATATGCTTGTCGGAATACTGGCCTAAAGAAACCCTCAAGAGCATACCCCCATGCCATCATTGTTTCCATGCTGATTGCATCGACGAATGGCTTCGATTGAATGCTACCTGTCCCGTTTGTAGGAATTCGCCAGAAAGGTTAACTTCTTCACCAGTTCAAGATTCATGATGTATTTTCATTTTGCTATACTGTTAAAATCCTTGTATTATTTCTGCTCCGAAAAGGCTAAAACTTCTTAGATAACATTTTTTTTCATTGTTCCAACTACGGGGTTTAGCATCGCACTCCCACTTCTAATCAAGATTTAAATAGAGATTACAACTTAATACTACGATCACTATTTTACGATTTTAACTCTCTTCATCATTAATATTAACAGCCGATATTTATGTAATTGCTTGTAATAATATGCAATACAAATTTTTTTTTCTCCGGCAATCTTGTTAAGGTGAATGATCAAAAAAGACCCTAAAAATCTTTGGTAACTTTTAAAGCATCTTTGTTAACATGATACAATGCGGTTTAGAGACCCAAATAGACCCAACTGTTAAACAGACAAGCCCAGAAACCGAAATAGGGTAAATTATCGGATAATTTATATTTTAAATTATTAAATTTAAAATTAATTTTTATGTAAGTCATAAATATTTAATTTTATTATATTACATCATTAAATTTTTATTATTAATAAATTAAGTCACATATGCTAAATTTGTCAAATAATTTTAACAAAAAAACTTACTTAGCATGTATACGTGACTTATTTTAGCAAGTATTATCTTGATAAGATGTAAAAAAAAAAAAATTTGTATGCATCTTGATTTAAGTTTTTCGTTAAAATCACTTAATAGAATTAACATAAATGATTTAATTTATTAATAATAAAAATCAGTGATGTAATTTGATAAAATTAAAAATTTATGATTTTGCTAAGTTTAGAGACTTAAAATATAAATTACCTTACATTACCAATTATATAAAATTTCAAAGTAAAGGAAAAGTAGAGAAAAAAACATTAAACCCTACATCACATTTTTTATAAAAATAATTTTATTTTCTCCGATTATTTTCTTCTTTTCTTCTTCCGTAAATATTCAATTTATTTAGGTATCAAAATACGTCTCGAAATACTAACTTTTACATCTTATTAATTGTTTGTTGATTCTCGAGTCCTCAAAAGTGCTCCTTCCTTGGAACTTTCCTTTCTCAACCAAAAACAGCATCAACCATCTTCAATTTAATCAACAAACAAAATCATAATTAATATGACTAATTTGGAGCGGGACCATCTATATCTATAACTATAACAAACAACAAAAACTGTTCCCTAAAATTATTAGAATAGTTAACTTAGATTTTGAAACAATAGTTTAAGAGACAAATTAGCTTAGTCTTAAACTAAAATGTAAGACTTAAGAAGGTTGAATGAATGTTGATTTAGAAGGGTGAATGAATGTTGATTTCTTCATGGGATAGAGGAAAGATAAGAATAACAGCCGAAAAGGAAAAGAAGGCAAAAGGGTGAGGGTTGGGAACTCATCCAATTAGACCTTTAGTTTTTTTTTTAAAAATATTTTTCTTGATTAAAAATAAAAGTAAAAAAGAAAATAAAAATAATTATTTTATTTGTTTATTTGCTTTCTAAATATTATGAACATGTTTTCATTTTTTTATGATTATTTTAATCAATTTAGTAAACAATAATTAAAAAATTAATTAAAATAAATAATTCTTATATATATATATTTAATTTTTATATTTCACATACAATTGCTATATTAATATTAAGGATACTTAATACTAAATCATAATATATTTTTTATTTATATTTTTTAAAAATTAAAACTTTTAAATTCATTTGTACTATATAATTTAATTATAAGTAAATAATTTTACATCTTTAGTTTTTATAATTAACATAAAATTATCATTTTAGTACTATGTATATTAAATACTAAATTATATTATATTATATTTTTATATTTTTTATTTTTTTTAGGTCCAGCTACCTTCAATTACTTAATTAACATAAGATTATATTATTTTATGAAAATAATCCCCAGTGTAGCGGGGATCTTTTATGTAGCATATATAATAAAAGCAGCTTTATTAAACAGATTCACAATCAATTATTATACCAAACATTCAAATTTAAGTAAAAAATTAATTAAAATATAATAATAAAATAGTTTATGACTCGTACGATACATGAATTAATTTTTTTATTTAAATACGTGTATGTATTTACATATTAATTGATATTATTTTCAAACTTATATCAAAGTCTTTAATATTTAACGTATATAAAATGCATAAATCTATTAAATTTGAATTGAATTTATTCAATTAATTTGTATATACATACACAATAAACACATTCAAAATCTAATTTTGACTCAAATCTATTTAATTTTTTAATTTAATGTGTTGATGGATCATTAATCTTTTTAATTTGTATGTATATTTTTTTTATCATGTGAAATATATTTGAAAATTGCGTAAATTTTTAATATCGTATCAAAATTGGATTCTAAAAAAAAAACTATTGCATTGTGAAACTTTTCCCTCAAAATAATTGAATAAAAATTTAATTAAATTATAAAAATAATTTCATACATTAACTGCTGTGTTTGTGTTTAAAATACTTCCAAAACATAAGAAATAAAAGATAGTTTCTAAAAGAAAAAAATATATATATTCAATGATAAATCGAATCATCATACTTTTTTTTTATTGTGATTTTGACTAAAATTTTATAAAAAAAATAGTAAATATGCATAGAAAGAAAAAGATGAATTGAAAAAATAAAAATTCATACCTTCGAAATGAAAGTTTTAAATTGAAAAAAAAAAGTATGTGATATTACTATTTAAAGATTGGATGTCAATAAAAGATATATGTAAATAGGATGTACAGAAAATTTTAAATTTATTAATATCATTTGAATTTAAAAAGATATTTATATTTTTTAATTTAAAAAATCAAATAAGATTGATAAAAAAATTTTATGAAAGTAAAAAATCTAGATTTTTTAATTTAAAAAATAGATAATTTTGTCAAATAATGAATTCTTTAAATTTAAAAATTTTGTTAAAATTTAATTTTGATTTTAGATGTATAAAAATATTGAAAGATTAACAATAGATAAATCCAAAAAAGATTTTGAAAATTTTTAAATTTTAAATAATCATGCGTTTAATCTTAAAAATATAATATATATATATATATAAACTATATTAAATTATATATATAGTTATTCAAAATTAAAAAAATTTAAATTAATTAACCTGTTGATTTAAGTTAACGATTATAATATTAGTTAAAATATATAAACAAATAAAATGATATAATTAAGTTACATCCATAATTTTTTTTATCTTCATAGATTGGATAGTTTTTTAAATTTAAGATAACCTTTTTATATGGACTAATATTAATCAATATAAACTGATAAAATTGATAAAAATCGATACTATCCACATAAATAGATATAAAAATTAAAATATTATATTATTGATATTATCTCATTTTATATCAAAGTAGGTACGATCCGTGCCGATATAATACTAATAACTATGATACCAATTCTAACTTCTTAGTTGAAATGCATGTTGGGTAATAGATCTTGTTTGTATGGATTGAATTTGTTAGTTTGAGTATTTTTTTTCTTGAATGAATATGATTCGATCTAAAGCATTATTTATATAATACAAATTTTATTAAAATTAAATTATAAATATTATTAAAATATTATTTTAAATAATAATATAAAATTTTTAGCGAATATAAAATCAACAAATAAATTCTTTTTAACTACGAGCCGATTCATAAACATCCATGCTTTCTAAGCAAGAGCGCAGAATCTGAGAAACAAAGCAGATGCATGAGGAGTGTGCCACGTCGCCACTTCTCGTCGGTGCCACGCGACAAAATTTGCCAGCTCCCTCTCTCCCATATATCAACAAATTTGAAAAGCTTCTCTCTTTGTCCATCCCTTTCACTCTCCAGGGTTTCAGATTCTCCTCTCAGTTTCTTCTTTCCAGAGAAAGAGTGAACATTGCGCTACACGGCCGATTCCTTCTTCACATTCGGATCTCCACGTGTTTCAACCGGAACCGATCGTTACTGCCGGTTCCCCCTATCCGATCCTATTCTTTTTTTTAACCCAAGTTTTTCAGCGAGAGGTCTCCCTATTTGTTTGTGTATTTTTGTTTGAATTTGTTCGAATATGCTGCCTTTTTTATTGCCTTTCTGTTGCATCGTTTATCAGCTCAAGAAATGAGTCGATTGCTTTGAAAAATATGATGTAAGATTTTGATTACTCTTTGGGGTTTTTCTTTTTTTCCCCTTTTATTTCTTCTCATGCTGATTGAACATTCTACTATAAGTGGAAATCTCAGCTCAATCATGCTAATTTCCTTCATATGGATAGTATAAAATTGATGATTAAAAACAAATAGTACATGTATAATCAAATTTAACGTGTAATAATTCATTTATGTTGAGCATATGCGAATTGCAAGAGTTAGGGTTGTGTTATTTGATTTAATCATCATTTAAGAATTGTTCAGTGGGATGAATATTGTATTAAAAGTTAAAAATTGAATTTATAACAGTTTGTTAATTATTTTTAAAAAAATTTATAATGTTTCTGAATTTTTTGCAGCATTGTTCGTGGGTTTGAAGGTCTGGGCTTTTATAAGTGAACCATTTTAGATGGTCTGCAGCAGTTGTTTAAGGAGTGTAATTGTTCAAACTGGGCTTACAGGAACAATATTAACCCCGAAGAGGGTGCATTTACCAAGTATTGGAAGGACTTTATATGTTGGTGCTGGATTAACTATTTGGTGGAATCGTGAATTTCGAATGAGTGTAAACATGATGGTTGATTCAGGATCAACTGCAAAGCAGGGTCCTGTTGTTGATACCTTTCCGGAGAAAGATGATGATGGTACATATGTTAGGGGAGGCTGGAGAAGGTAAACATGATCTATGTTACTCAGATTCGATCATTCAAGTGTTCAATTTCTTTTTTAGAAGTTTTTTCATGAATTTGGAGGGTCTTTGGAGGTCATACCTTTGTGCCAATATCAGACAAAAGTGTCAGACAGATACTTGTACTTTATGATAAATGAACAGTTGGAGCGGTGTAGAATATGATAATGGTAGATCATATATCATCGTTACTATCAATTGAATTCTCTTTGGCATTCCCTTTACTTTCCAAAATGAGCATTGTCGTAAACATTCTTCTATGTATTCTTCTCCCCTAGTTCTTCATAGAAACCATGCAACTCACTTGATTGCTTCAGTTTGCCTGCAATCTTCATTCCTTTTGCACTTGAATGGCATTTTATTTGTTGTTTTAGGATGTGTAAGAGAGATTTAAATTTGTCTAGTTCTTGTTATTTGTATATATGGTGCTATTAACTAACTTTAGATTTAAACCACACTTACATGGTAGATTTCTTGTCTGATTTGGCAGTGAAGATGGAAAGCTAAGCTGTGGATATTCAAGTTTCAGGGGAAAGAGAACCAACATGGAAGATTTCTATGATACTAAAACTTCCAAGATTAATGGGCAGACTGTCTGCATGTTTGGAATCTTTGATGGTTAGATTCTCTCTTATCATCTCTTGCCTTGTGGAAGGATATGGAATTAAAAATTATGTAAAAACACTTAGAAGGCACCATCTAGCATGATGATTTGAAAAGAGCTCAGTCTACAATGTGGGGCTAGTCTTTCCTTGGATCTGTTTTTCCGCAAGCACAGTACTGATAGTGCAACAACGTGCTAAAATGCGAATTTTTTTGTTGGTATGATAATTGTGTGGTTTATAATTTTTGCGCGGGCTATCTGAACATGTGTAATAACCTAGGGGTAGTGTACTGGGAGACGCTTACAACTAATTAGTGGCACCTGCGTCTAAAGTTGCCTGGGTCAAAGATAGACCAACTTTTAAATTATGTTTGCCAGCTTTCTTGTGATTTCATTTATATCAGAGTAGAAATCATTGGGAGATTATGGCAATTAGTCTGTATTATTTTCGTTTTATATCTCAAAAGTGCCTCTTGATGAACAATTTGAGTTTCGACCTATTTATACTGTCAGTCATATTGGTGATGCAGTTTTGGACAACTAACATATCTGGAGAGCAGTATGTCTTTATCTGAAATGACAGGTATTTTTTGGCATTTTTTAACCAATATTATGTTCAATTGCAGGGCATGGTGGCTCTTGTGCTGCTGAGTATTTAAAACTCCATCTTTTTGAGAATCTAATGAAGCATCCGAAGTTCATGACTGACACTAAACTTGCTATAAGTGCACCCGAGATCTCTGATGTGCTATTTATATGTAGCATTTAGATTGTTGCATATTCTTTTTGTCAGAACTTTGTGGAGGACCCATGCATTTTCAAGTACTTGTATCTCTTTCTTGTTCTGAGTCTGTAACGCGCATTCTGATGGGGTTGTGTTGTACATAAAATGATTATCAACCCATTTGAATTTACTGTTATACATTTTGGTTTCATTGGATATGCCTGTAGGTGAGACATTTCAACAGACTGATGTAGATTTCTTGGATTCTGAGAGAGATACTTATCGAGATGATGGTTCAACTGCTTCTACAGCAGTGTTGGTTGGTAACCATCTATATGTTGCCAATGTTGGAGACTCGAGGACTATAATATCCAAGGCTGGAAAAGGTATTATTTGCATGTTTTTATCGCATACTAGTGTGTGCATTAACATATTTTGCCTTTAAATACTATTATTGGAAGATAATCATGAAATATTTCTATAAAATTGCTTGAGGGAAGGGGGCCAATAAAGGGAAGAAGGCCAGGCTCAATATTCTGAAAGCATTAGAGTTTTTCTTTATGCTGTGCTTTGTTTAATATATATGGTAAATATTCATGTTAAAGTATGGTATTATGTATTTAAACTTGGTGGGATATCTTAACCTACTTTTTTTTTATTCGTGTATATGCTTAGTAGTCAATAACAAGTATGAACTCTGTATAATATCAAATGCATATTACAATTTGAGTGACTGTTATATCTTATATATGATACTTATGGCTTTATTAGACTAACCTGCACTTGACATGAGAATGAATGTTTAGAATTCTGAATCTGTGAATGGGGATTCCTAAAAGCGGTTTCCTTCTTTCCCTTTTAAAGCAATCCCTCTTTCCGAAGATCATAAACCAAATAGAAGTGATGAACGGAAGAGAATCGAAAATGCTGGAGGGGTTGTTATGTGGGCAGGTAAAACTTTTATTGAAGCCAAAACAAATATTTTCCTTTATGTAATTGGATGTTCTGGTTCCTGAAAATTTCTTGTTGATCATGTTATCAGGAACTTGGAGGGTAGGAGGTGTCTTAGCCATGTCTCGAGCTTTTGGTAATCGCATGTTGAAGCAATTTGTTGTTGCAGAACCTGAGATTCAGGTGATCCTGAAAATCTTATACTAATAAGCTACTAATCTTTAAACATCTTAATTGCTCACATTACATTCAATTTTGCAGTTACTTTCTTCTGTTCTTATGCCTTTTGTTTAACAATGAGGGCTTATTTAGGGGAAACACCAACTCACGAGAAAATGTTGAAAATTGCAACATTTTATTCTCTTCCTAATTGACTAAACAATCCAAAAGTCAAAATCTAATGTGCTGGAATTAGATGCTGAATTAAAAACGTGCATGGGGTTTTTTTTTTTCCTTTTTATTTTGAATATGGCGACAAATACCGTCATTTTCAATTTTACCTTGAGTTCTACTTTTTCGTGCTCCATCCTATTTTGTCCCTGGTTTTCTGTTATCTTTGGTGATTCGGCTACAAAGTTATTCTACAACACAATTCATATCGCATTTGACTTGAAGGTGGTGGGTTATGGATGTTGGATTAATGAAATTTTTATTTCTTAATGCTGTTATTTCTCAGGATAAAGAGATAGATGAAGAGTTTGAGTTGCTTGTGCTTGCTAGTGATGGATTATGGGATGTAGTGCCCAATGAGGTAAACATCTCTGACCAGTGCATTTACATGTGCATGGTTGAACTCTAAGTTGCTTGAACTTGGGTATGTGTATAACATGGGTATGTTTAATTTTTTTTTCTAAGTTTTTTCATATATTTGGAAGGTTCTTTAAGAGTCATATTCTTATACCCATGCATGGATATGTGTCGGATATGGTTGTCTGACAGGGGTTCTTCAAGAAAGTGAAGAGTCAGAGCAATAGCAACATAGGTTGCACCTAAAGTATCCATCCATCTATAAGGCATGAACCTGGTATTGTTTTTAAGCAATGTCTAAGAATAAATTACTACTTATTCCGGATACTTGAACCTGCAAAAGCGAAAGTAAACTGGACGAGGCAAAACTAGCTCGTTTGACAGTTTGTTCCAATAATATTAAATTAGTTGATCGTTCTATGCTCCGAGTAACAAGAACAAGAACATTGGAAACCCCTGCTGTATTATCAGGAAATCCTTCTGCATGTTTTTGCATGTTTTATAAGTTCAAATTATGTTTTCCAGGATGCTGTTTCGCTTGCCCGAGCAGAAGAAGAACCTGAGACAGCTGCTAGAAAGTTGACAGAAACCGCTTTCACCCGTGGTAGTGCCGACAATATAACGTGCATTGTGGTGAGATTCCACCACGACAAACAAGGCAAATCCGGGTAATACCCCGAGTATGATTAGAAAAAAATCTTATATCATTGCAATCGCTTGTGTAGATATATTGACAATTTCATTGGTTTCATTTTGAAATCTGCTTGTACCTTGTGCCCAATTGGCATATAGCAAGGAGACAATTTATTTATTCATTGTTTTTCCTTTTTCCTCCTAATATTTTCTTGTGTGGAATACATTAGACATGGTAATTTTTGTGATCGTGTTATGTTTATGTATTTTATTATATTATAATTGTATTTAAAATATTTTATAATTATATAGATTTTGATACGTTAATAATTTATATTATATATTTAAAATGTTTGTGTATTTATATTGCATTCATATTATTTTTTTGCATTGCATTTAAGTTATTTTTTATAAGTTCATGCCGTGTTTGATATTGCCAAATCTAGAATACATGGACCTAAATGTTATCTTGTGTGTGATTTGGGCTAGTATTAGAATAAGATTTTTTTTTGTGCCCCTCTTGGTGCGTTCATGAAACGCTTCGTTATGACCAATTTGGAAGGCACTGCGATTATCGCAATGAATTCTATGACAGAAGATTATGAAATGTTCATCTCTAGAGTCTTCGACGCAGCCAAAATAACTCCGAAGTGACGTCATCAAGAGCATGATATTCAGATTTAGTATTAGATCGAGCAATTACAGTGGTTTTTTGCTTTGCCATGAAATGAATGAATCTCCTAGAAAGAAACAATAACCATTTAAGTATCTAACTTAAAATTATTTAATAATAAGCAGGGAAACCTAACGTAAATAAAAAATTATAAGTAATACGAGATTCAACAAATATGGAATAAGAGTATTTTGACATGCTCTAATTATGTTTGGGTTAGACACATAATGACCAACCATGTGACAAGCTTGGAACAATAAGTGTAACGTAAAAATCATAGAGTAAGAATAGCATGTTAGAACTTGACTTTGATATCAATATTAAGTATGTAACCTAAAACTAATTGACAAATATGTAGAGGCTCACTTTGAATATAAGATTGTAGGCAACACAAGATTTAATATGTAAGATATACCATCACTTTTAAGTTTTAACAAATGTGACATGAAAAAAATAAATTTATATAATATAAATTATTAATATATTAAAATTTATATAGAATATATAGCATCATAAATATCGTTATAACACAAAAAAAATATAAATATAATATGAATGCATAAATTATCAAATCTAAATTAAAAATACTCTTTTTTAGTTAAAAAAAAAGCTGAGTAAATGTGGATTGGGGTAATACTTTAATAATATGCAACTAAAAATATGAAATTGAACTTCGAAAATACCTCAATTGGTTCATATAGTCTCTTTAAAAGATAATATTCAATATATGTAAGGTTTAAATCTTAATATTTATGACTTTTTCTTCTATTTATAGATTAAAAATTCCTTTGCATAATATATATATATATATATATATATATATATATATATGAAACTGTGATGATCCACACATTGTATGATGGAACCTTGGCATGAAACATCTGCAGAAAACCCTTTTTTTTAGTTTTTTTTTTTTATTGTTTTTCATTTTGATGAAATCCTCTTACACGTTGAACCTTAAAAAGATTAAAAAAATGTAAACTACCGAAATTCAGCAACTCGACTTTAGTTTCTAAACATTACAACTAGAAAGAAAAAAAGAAGTCAGCGAATCGTGGCATAGCACTCATTGCCTCCTACGCGTCGAAAGTCCAAGGCTAGGACCAGGAGGTGGTCCAACACCACAAGCTGTTCGTCTGAACTACGAACCAACGTCTAAAATACTTATAAGACTTCCCGTTGCCGTGTTGCGGCTTACAAACTTCAAAAAATTTCCACCCTCCTATTCCTATTCTTGTTGAGCGGGTCGCATTCGGATTCGTATAAATTCTTTTATTTATTTAAATTCAGTTCGATTCAAGTTAAAAATTATTTTTTTATTTTTATATATAAATATTAAAAAATATATTTTTATAATTAAATTTAAATAAAAATATTTTATTATATCAATAATAACTCAATAAAATTAAATCATTAAAAATTTGTTAAATCAGATATGTCAAACCGAACAAATAATTTAACGGGTGATTAGGTTTATTTCTATTTCTCTCAAAGAATTTGATTTTTATTTTTCCTCATGAAAAATAAAGAGGACTCCTCTTTTTGAGGCAAAAAGTTTACAAACTTCCTCTTATTTTGTTATTACAAGACTTTTCTGCATAAAAGAGAATGTCTTCACATTTTGTTGCTAATCATTGAGTTTGAATCGGTCCAACTATTTTGAGTTGTAGAATTTATAGGTCTAACAAAGACCATTTTAGTAAGTTTGTTTTACCAATTTGTTTTTATTTTGAATTAAAGTAATTTTCATGACCTACTAAAATCACATTGAGGGGTTTAATGGAAGTAGAAAATCAAGAACATTGCTGTTGGTTCTGTTGACAAGGAGATATAGAATTGGGGGCTGAATAATTCACATTGTACTCTTAAAAATAGACTTGTTCATGAATTGGAAGGAGTTAAATCATGCTTAGCTAGCAAAAAAATTTATTTATTCAAGATTTGACTTGGTATGATAGATTCAAAAGATTTTTTTATTAATTAAAAAAATTAAAATATTAGATATTTTATAATTAAATTTAAATAAAGTATATTTATTTATTAAATAGTAATTTGACCAAATTAGGCCGATTTGGATTGGAAAAGCCTATTCAAGCGTGACACATTTTAAATCTGATTTATAAAACTGTATAGGTAATCCAACTCTCAAGTAGATCTAATCTCAATTAACCAAGGAGAAATGAAGATTTTCTTTTTCGAACTAAAGAAAGGATTCGATTCAATCTAATATATTTGAAAAGTCTTTTTATTATTTAGAACAATGAAAAAATATTTTTATAATTAAATTTTAAAAAATTATTTAATAAAAAATAATTTAATTGGATAATATCAATTCAGATAAAAAAATTCTATTCAAATATGATTCAATTAAAATCAAACTTATAAAAATAAATAAATAATCTAACTCTAGAATAGATATAATGTCAATTAATAAGGAGGGATGAACTGTTTTATTTCATTTTATCTCATTTTTTTTTTCAAATAAAGTGAGAACATAGAGTGGTTTCACGGCTTGTCACTTAGACCATTCAAATCATAATTAATGTAATGTATAGGTGGGGTTCCCTATCGGAAACTATATATGCTGTGAAATTCAAGTAACCCAGTTTTGATAAAGCACACAATTGTCTCATTTTCCACGTTGAGACCTAAGCAACAGGCTGACAATTAACGTCACCTTTTCGCAATGGTATTTTTTTTTCTTTGTACAAAGTGTGTGTAATTTGGGTGCAAAAAAAATTATAAATTATAAATATTAAATTTATTAGATGTTTGTTAATGGTTCTTGATCTGTTTGGAGATTTCTTGGTGAAAATAGTAGTTACAAAAATGTCTAAGTAAGACTTGAAATGGAGGAAACAGCTAGAGAGATGTTGAAGTGGGTAATTTAATCGTGCTGTAATGTTTAAGTCAACAAATAAGATTAAGATGGCAAGAGAGTATATATCAAAATAGCAAGAAAAAAAAAAGATAAAAATATGATTTAGGGCTTCCCAGTGTACTATACATGCCCTTTCTACTTTAGATCATCAAGAATCTTATGCTGTTCGCCCTACAACCTGCCCGTCAGCTGTGGCAACTCTTTTATCCGCATCTCTCCTGCATGACCGGGGTAGTTATCGATGAGTACCATTCTCTTCGGAAGGTGATTTGACCCTGGCCTTATTTAAAATTTATTAAAATATTATTTTTATATAAATATATAAATATTTTTATAATTAAATTTAAATAATAATTAATTTTTATTATATAAATAATAATTTAAATTAATTTAAATCACTGAAATACAAACTAAAGTCGTTCTCAATAATAATCGAGCCATGTAGGCTTCTAGTGAGATGAGGTTTTCGGGTTTCTTGGACTTCGTTCAATATAAAGCTTCAGCTTTGTACAATATATTAATATCATCTTTAATATTTTTTTTTCTAAAATAATAACTGTAGAAATTAATCTAATTAAATTTGTATTTTAATTTTTTTTCTCCCGATTTATAAGAATCGAAGAAACAAATAGAAAAGAAATAACGCGGAATTTAGCTAAGTTTGAAGATTCTTGGTCTTCATCGATGACTTCCATTTCGATTTATTTATTTATTATTATTATTATTATTTTCCATTTGGGTGCTAAGAGAACAGTACAAAACTGTACAAAAAGACTAAAACGGTGATTTTTACTTTCAAACTTTAAAGTTGAAGAAGTACGTTGTAATAAGGGAGAAAGGGTCAGCAGTTTGGACTTTCCTTCCCATATTTGAAACCACATTCTCTACGACCAATGACCGATCTCGATGAAGAAAACCACATTCTCTATGACCAATGATCGATCTCAATGAAGAAAATCAACCCCCCCCTTCTTTCAGTTTTTTATTTACAGTCAAACGCTCTCTTTCCCTCACTCTTCCTTCATTCAAAAAGGGATGCACGCATGTTCCTTCAATCCCAAACCTACATTTTAGGCTTAGAACCATTGCCAAAAACTATCTGGTTTTCCGATATATTTCGTACTTGGCTTATTTTCAAGCAACCTTTTTGCAATCTTTGTCTCATCATCAGCCCACCCCCTCACCCCCAAGTTTTCTTTTTCTTCTTTTGATGCTAAGATGTCAAGTTTTTTTACTTCATTTATTTCCATGCTTTCAGCTTCTAATTCGTGAAGCTTGGGTTCTTAACCGATTTGTCTCTGCCTTTTGGTTTGTATTCGTTCATGTTTTCGTGATGAAACTTTGTCACCATTACGTAGTTCTTGTCTAGAATGAACTGATATACCCTAAATAACATACTGTTCGAGGTCGAACAACTGTTTGAAATAAAAATTTTGGTTTTCTCCTTTTGTTTTTTTTGTTTGTCTGGATTATAATAAATGGAGAATATGGGAGAATGGGAGCAAAAGAGTCTGATAAATGAGCTAACTCAAGGAAGAGAGCTAGCCAGGCAACTCCAAGTCTATCTCAATCTTCCTTCTTCTTCTTCTTCTTCTAATGAAACTCGTGACTTGTTGGCTCAAAAGATCCAAGCTTCGTATGAGAAGGCATTTTCAATGCTGAACTACAACATTGCCCCTCCGGTAGCAGCGCCACATCCGTCGGGACTAGCAATCAGAATGTTGGAGTCGCCACCATCTGGCGGTGGAAGTCCTCGAAGTGAAGACTTAGACCGTGGTTTCAAGGAACCGGAGCTCAAAGATGCTTCCAAGAAAAGGTTACGCGTCCACTCAACTCAATTTGTTAACCAAATTCGTTAATTTTGTTCCTTTTCCAGTCATTTTGAGACAGTAGATTTTAGTTGTGTTTGGAAACTTCTTTTATGTTTGCAGAAAAACTCTGCCCAGATGGACTCAACAAGTCCGAGTTACGCCTGGTACAGACCTCGAGGGACATCTTGATGATGGCTTTAGTTGGAGGAAATATGGACAAAAAGACATTCTTGGAGCCAAATACCCGAGGTTTGCAAATTCTCCTTTTGTATTAATTCAAGTCAACACTAGCGCAATCTATTCCTATACAAACATAGATATTTTAGAAGATACAAAGAATCAGAATAACATAAATCTATACTATTCCATATTAATACTCTCTTTACATGAAAGAAATTAACCATTACCCTCGACTAAATTCAACTTCTCATGTTTTTATATTCTTTATATAAAAAGAAAATAAAATTAGCGTTTGACACGTTTGGACCACGTCAACTCTAATCTGAACTGAAGGATGCGGAACTTTTTGACGGATTCCTTGATTGTAAAATAGCCTTTATGTCGTCAACATGTTATTGGCCAAATACATAGTCCAAGTGGAGTTTGGCAAGATTTAGTTGGTTGAATTTTACCCACCTTTTCTTCTTCTAGTTAATCAATGATTTTGATTACGAAATATAAGCGTGTATTTGATAATAGTATATTTAATTATTTTAATTTTTTATATATTAAAAAAATTTATTTTTAATTTATATTTATGTTTTAAGATGTATCGGATAAATGTTAAACATTGATATTTAAAAAAAAATATTAAGTTTGTGATCAACCATATTATTATTATTATATGTGTGAAATTAATCCTAGCTTAATGAACCATCCTTGATGAATCGCAGAGGCTACTACAGGTGCACACATCGAAATGTCCAAGGTTGTTTGGCAACGAAGCAAGTACAAAGATCCGATAATGACCCAACAATCTTTGAGATTACTTACCTCGGCATTCATACTTGTTGTCAAGCCTCACGTATGATGCCTTCTCTCTCAGGACCCTCGGACGAATCAAATCAAGAACAAGGAACTGTCATGGAACCAAAGCACCATGATAACCAGCAACCAGAACAAAACCAGACACAATCACATGATCTACTTCTGAGCTTCCAAAGGGGTCTTAAGGTTATAACCCAAGACTTCGACGATATTCATGACCAAACATATATTCCTTCATCAACAACGTCCAATGTCGTTGTCTTTTCATCACCTTTGGGAAATCCTTCGCCTTCCTTTATGTCGTCGCCTGCAACATCGACGGGGACTAACTATTTCTCCATGTCTCCAAGCCCAACAGAGATCAACAACATGGATTACTTTCGAACTTCTGAGCCTCAACTCGCTGAGGTTATCCAGGCTGGCTCTGCTGCTACTACTTCAGCAACGAGCTCTACCACTGTTGGCTTGGATTTCCCATTTGGTAACCCCCAATTCGATCCAAACTTCACGTTTGACAACCATGGCTTCTTTCCTTAATCGTAAGCCTAGTTTGTGTTGTCAACAAACTTTTGTTTCATTGCATTGGTACTAAGCGGTAACTTTTGTTTCATTAATCTTATAGCAGATGAAGACTACTTTTTTGCCTTTTTTTTTTTTTTCCCTTTTTGAAACCAATAAGTTGTAACCTTTTTACCCCCATTTTAATGAAATCAAAATCTAATATTTCTAATTTCAAGCAACTTTTTCGTAGAGGATTTGCATCGAAATTTAGAACTCAAGTTCAAGTCTTCTGTCTCAGCAGAAATCAGGAGCATTATTTCGTTTAACCGATCAATTATCTAAAAGTTTGACTCAATTCCAAAAGCTTAAGTGGTGAGTAAATGATTTAATTATTATTTTTAAATTTTAATAGATCTCTTCTAATACAAGTCATAAGATAGCAAGTGAAGAAATATTAAAAGAAAAATAATCTTTAAATATCATATTAAATTGGATGGTCGATTATTTAAATAAAAAAACAGTGACCCTGTTATTATATTTAGCTTACAAACCACATTTAACAGTAAAAACTGTTTAAAAAAAAGGAAAAAGAAAAACAAGGCAGTAAATTGGGGTGGCAGATTCACCTAACTAGGAGTTCCGGAAATATGAGTGCTCTGTTTGAATTAGACTTTCAAGTTCTGAATATCCCATTAAATTTGTCTATAGCTTAAATTGAGTTATGGTTCAAAATTTTTTGATATGTTTAAATTAATTTGAAAATTTATATTAGTATTAAAAAAATTAAAATTTTATTTTTATATTAATATTTATATATTTTTATAATTAAATTTAATTCATACGACTAGGAAATACTCAGATGAGTTGGACTTAGAGGAAAATTTTAATATGCAGCAGAGTTAATTTTATCAGTTGAAATTAGCTTTTTCAATTTTGACTACTTATCACTTTCATAACTGTAAATTTAGCCTTAATGGAAGAAGATCTAATTTCTTCTTTAAATAATTTTAATTTCTTTTCACATCAATTTAGTAATTTAATGCAATTTTTCTTTCAAAATATTAGGAGGGAAAAAAAACCCTCAGCTTATCGCCCATTATATTCTTGTTCCTGTGTACTTTATTTGAAGTAATAACAACTCTACCGTTAGTTATTTACTAAATTCGGATCAGTTGATTCAGGGGTCAGACTCTTAATCGCAATCAATTATTTAATTAGATCTTTTTTACAATAAATCTGAAAAACTTAGAATTAATCCATTAGGTTTATGAAAAAAATTCAGTGACCCATCAAACCTATCGACGACCGGAATCCACTTAAATAACTTTTAAATCATACCTACTTGAATTATTTTTCATACTCATTAATAATTATTTTATCATTTTCACTAAAAGATTATTTTCTTAAAAATATTAAGTAGAATAAATCTTTTTGTAAATTTCGTGTTTTTTTGTTTAATTTACTAAATGACAACGAATATTTCTAATTTTTATATCATAATTTTTAAATTTCACAATTAATAAAAGTAGATACATGAACTATAATTTTGCTCATAATATTTTTTAAAAAATTAACTCAACTTTGACCCTAATGACCCAACGGTTAAACAATTAGCCCGAGATGTAAAACTTTGAATGGATTAATATCCTGACGCGGATACCATACCTACGATTCTACCATAAACAAATAAACAAATAAGAGGGTTGAGGGGGTGGCATTTGAGGGTTTGATTTAGGGAAACACAGGTTTCCAAAGTTACATAATCCACACGTCAACAGAAAGCAACATTTGTGTTTCTTCTTTAACTAAGGGCATCTTGTGGACTTCCTTAAGTTCATTTTAGGATTAAAATGACAGAACAGACAATCATACATAGACCTGACAAAAAACAAAGCCGAAAATAAAATAAAATAAAAATAGAATAAAACGTAGGGTCTCCCCTCACACTGAGCCCAAAGCTCGTTAGCCCATGGCATACTTCTGGGTCCAGCTCCTTGCGGTTGTCTCGTACTTGTTCCTGTCCGTCTTGTACATGTGAGCAATCTCCGGCACCAATGGATCATCGGGATTTGGGTCCGTCAGCAAAGAACAGATTGATAGCAATACCTACAAGAAAAAAATCGAAGTTGCAAATGAAAAAAAGTTGATAATCTACAATCAAAAGATAGTTATCCTAAAAGCCTTATTCGGTGGGATTCTACGCATCACTCATCAGGTTTGGCCTTGGGGATTCATATTTCATGTTGATCGGCCATGGGTTAAGGTTGTTTGGCTTTTCTATTTGATTTTTTATAAGGTTTTAGCCATGATGGGGGTGGCTCATTCGGGTTGGATCAATTTTTGCCATCTTTGATGCCAAATATAGAAGAGATGTTTCAAATACGAATATCACGATATTTAGAGGACAATCACCTTGGATATCGTTAGTGCAGGACTCCATTGCTCCTTCAAGATGTCGAGACAAATGCTTCCATTGCTGTTAATATTAGGGTGGAATACCTTTGTTCTAAATGCCACCTGCAAAACCCATTATCATATGAAAAATATTAAAGAGCGACAGAAACACAAGAGCGAAGGAAGCAATACACACTCTGTGTTATTTCTAGCTTTAATAATTTTGTCTTGAGCAACTCAAATTCTGACAATATCATTGGTCAGCCAAATTAAAAAAAAAAATAATAATCTATGGTATCTAACAATCCACGGCAACGTCAGTTTTCAGCTTTATATATTTCATATATTTCATCCATTTCAAGCATTTGAGGATATTAACTTATTAATAGCATTCTAGTTTTCATGTAATTTTTATTTTCATTTTAAGCATTTAAGCCATCGGGTGAACCAGCGTTTTAAAATCAAGAAGCATTTCGAGTAACATGGCAATGAAGGATTCAATCATGCTCCTTAAAGCATCTCTTACTCTTCAAGGGCATATATTACCCATTATCTCCTTATGCAATGTAGTAATAAAACAGCTAACCAACATGGAATATCTTCTAAAAGCACAGTCCTTAATTTCTTCAAAATAATTGATAAAAAGGAGATGTGAGAGAATTGAGGGTGGGGAGGATGTTTCAGATAGTGTAACAATGCAACTGGAATACTGGATTATAGATGTAGTTTTCAACACAGAATAAAAGTGAATGATCAAAGTTATAATGCATAGAAACAACAAAGAAATTTTGCATGCAGTTGCAAGTGTCAGGGTAAACAACCTACCTCTATGGTTAACAAAAACTGCGTATAAAAAGTACCTTGGGAGGCTTAAAGGGATAATCTGGAGGAAAATGAATGGTCACTAGAAAAACACCCCCAGCATAAGGACTGTCTGGTGGACCCATGATTGTTGCCTGCCAATGAAACATGTCTTCAGCAACTGGACCTGCAACATTGTCCGATAAGCAATAAGCATTATAATAAAGTTCAATTATACTCTTTGAGCAATTTGTAAATACAACCAACTGCCAAAAAGCATGAGTGCAAACAACATGAGAAAACAAGAAATCATATGAAATATCAAGATCTTCATGCAGATAGAAAATTCAGTATGCAAAATGGTAATGTAATCACATTGCTTACCCGTCATAATTTGAAAAACTATTTTCTGCTGTTCAGTCACGATTCTTAGCAACCCCAAAAAGCACAAATAACAAGACAAACAGTCAACAAAAGGCTTTGGAATCCCTAGAAAGGGTAGGCCCAATCAACTAGACAACCAAGCCAGTTTGGCACTACAATTCAACTTGATGTACACTTGAGAAATTAAGACACATGCAATCAACTGTGGTCATAAACTAAATAACAGAGAGAGCTTAAAGCAATCCTTCATACTTTACCCTATCATTCCTGTCTTTGACAAATCATATACAAATACAGTCTGAGGATCAGCTGAAACAATAATAAATATCAAAGTTTCTATTTTCCTTCCTCTTACTATAAGCTGAAAAGCGTAAGGAAAACATCCATCCAGGGAAAATTAAAAATTTATATTTTCCTTCAATTCCACTATTCTATCTTTGGAGTGACAGACTTTCCAATCTTAAATTCCAAAGTAAAAGACCTCAATTCACGATGCCATCGCATGATGAAAATTCAGTCATTATCACCAATGTTTACAGTGTATAAAATGTGTCAAATGCCTTTGTCAATATCAACTGGAAACGTAATAAGACATACATACATGCACAAGTGTCACATACAAACCATAGTTTAGACCAGGCATTTAAATAGTGGTCACAAACAAGTTTTCATCTGCGTTGCATTACCATGATTGCAAACGTAATGAATGCCAGTAAATATCAGCTGTGAATATCTACAGTGGAGAAAGCCAAAACCCCAAAATAATGGCCGTAACACATTTAATCCATAAAAAGTGTCATTTGAACATACTGAAATGCTCAAATGTTTTTGCGTATTCTCTCAACATTTTTAAATAACGTAGGTCATTTTTTTCAATGCTAGAATTTCATTGGTCTTTAGAAGAACACGATTTGCAAAACCAACACCATTATGAGGCAAAAGCATTAACACGATAGTACCAATCACTTCTTAATAATCGCAAATAAATATATTATTATTTTAACTTTTTTCTTTCAAAAATAACTGATAATTCTATCAAAAAAAATATTTTTAATCCTCGATTAAAATCCGATAACATATATACCAAGAAATCTATCGTCTTACAGTAAAGTTATAACAAAAACACATCAATAATTGAAAAAAAAATGAAAATAAAAACAGCGAAAAGGTGATATATATATATAAGTGTAATACCAGCGCTGCAAGATGTAGGAGGATCCTTTTGTAAATCCTTCAACTCCTTCAAGATCCGCTTTGACGCCATCGCGAAACCTACGATCCACACAACGTAGATCAAATTTTTTTTTTTTTTTAAAAAGCAAAAATTGCAAAAAAAATTAAATAAAGGAACAATTAAAAGCGAGAAAGCGACGAGATCGAACCTGAATATTGATGATCCTCCTTTGGCTGAAGGAACTTTGGATGGGTGAGAGAGGAAAGGCTAGATCGATGAAAGGGTAAAAGGAAGGAAGGAAGAAGAAGAAATGGAAAAATAAGAGAGTGGTTATAATTGTGTGTGGTAGCGTATTTTATAAACGGGTGCACCGGTCTCTGTCAAGGGTTTCTGATTGGGTAAATGTTATTCTGTTGTGGGTCCCCTTGCTTTATCGTTTCCTTTACTAAAATCCCCCGGTTTTCGCCGAAAGTGGCCGCAAAGCAAGCTTCGTCTGTGATGATTTGTATATATATATATATATATATATATATATCTATATATATATATGTATATTTACACAGACACGCGTATATATATATATATATCTT
>JBBYHM010348719.1:3536-24962 GCA_038381775.1 Adansonia rubrostipa
GTAAATGATGTGTAATGGAAGGTTATAATTTTCCCTTGGCTTTTAAGCTAAGGATGTCCCAAAATTTTTAAAGATGGCATATCATTATCCAACTTTTATACACCCATGCATTATTATTCATATATTGGCTTTGGAGAGGGGAATAAAAAAATTGTTTATGGTGAACTAATTAACTAAGGTTGTTTTCCTTTAAGAGATTTAGGTAAGGATTTGGTGACATTTCACCTTGTATATTTTGGTTGGTTTTTATATGTTTTTTACTTACACCAATCCTTGACAATTATGGAGCCAGCTTATATGATTAGCAACCCAATAGGGATGGATCAACTAACCCATTTCCATGTATTTTATTTCTTACTTAATCTTTAATTTATATTGGTCAGGTCAACGGATTACTCGACTTTTGAATAGATTTATCAAAATTTTTAAACATAAAAATATTTTATTTTTATTTTTATTTTTATTATTATTTGAAAAAAATTATTTTCTGCTCCATACACTAATGCGCTGAGACCATGTCGATGCAATTTATTTATTTTACCCTTTGAAGCTGATAAAGCAATTTCAGAAATAATTGATTTCGACGGTTTGAGTCATCCCTGTAAACCAAGTTCTTTAGCAAAACTTTAGGTCCAAATTTTTTATTGTATTTTTGCATTTGGCTGATTGTTTCCAACAATCGTTGACAACTGGCCAAATTTACATTTCCAAGACATAAATAACTTTGGTCATTGAAAAGAATTAAAACTTCCAATCTCTTCTTATAATCAAAATAGGAAACTTAGAAAGATATATATATATATATATATATGTATGTATATAAGGAAAGGATTATTATCATGTATATATTTAAAAAATTTATCACATATCTTTATTATATATATAAAAAAATAAAAATAATTAATGAGAATTGTATCAACTTTTTAATTTTAATTTTGAAATTAAAAAAAATATATTTTTAGTGTACTCAATAATTATCCCAAAAAAAAGACTATTATCAAGTTACATGAATCTATCAAAATATTCAATTTTTGTAGAGTTAATTGTGAATCCAGATAAAAGTTACCATATTTTAGAGATGGCAAAATACGACTTGCATCATGAATTCTGCATTAATTCATTTTCAATGAGTGGATTTCTTAAAGCATAGGCCAGATGGAATAAGTGATTTTTTTTTAAATAGAAGAGACAAGACGGTTTTATTAAATGCTTACTCCGTTCAACTTGTAATATTATTATTTAATTATTTTGCTACATTTTTATACGTCCTTCTATATATATACCGTTATACATATATATTATAATAGAAATAAAATTCCGTAGTAATTGATGTTATTTATAGTGGGTTTAATAAATTTTTTGTTGATAATTTATTTTAAAACTTTTTTTGTAATTAAATTATAATGTTATTATTTTAAAAAATAAAAAAAAATATGAACATAGCAAAATTAAATGAAATAATTATAGATGTAACTAAAATTCATGAAGATGGAATTCGAGTCCGTTCACTCCATTGTCAACCCTACAATGTTGCATGAGTATTAGAAACTAAAATATAATAATAACAGAAACAATAAATTCAATCACTTTGTTGACATTTTTTGTCGTAACAATCAATCTTATTTTACAAAAATCCTCTTCATTTTTTCAATCTTTTCCCCCCTTCTGTCGTTGGTTTCACCAACCTATCCGAATAACCAAAAGTCAACTAGGATAAAATAGCTTGGCAAATAGAAGCTCATTCCAGGTATCTTGAAGTCCAGGCAAACACCAATGCACACAATCGGCATAGCTAACCGGATTAGCCAGCTGCTGGGGAGTCAACGGACTCCACTGTTTCTTGTAGATCGAGGTGTGCGCATCTTTACGATAGCTCGACAGTTGAGTGATGTTGAGCAACGTGATGGGGTACTTTGATTTGCTAAATTCTTCTGCAATCACCTGCATAATGGCCTTGCTTTCCGATCCCCAGTAATTTGGATCTTCGATCAGAGTTGTTTCGTTGTAACAGTTTCCAGCTGGTTCACCTCCCCATTCCTGGCTCCTATGCCAAAATATTAACATTTCAAATCAGATTATTTTCATTTTTTTATACTATAGCTGGGAGTTTGATACGTTGGTAGAGTTTTTAAATTTCATGAACAATGTATGGGATAATCATTCTACTACTCGAGATGTTGGGATATTTTAATTAATAATTTATCGATAAATGTATTTCTTTTGTACAAAAAATGTCGTAGTTTGGAGATTTAAATGAATTAAAATTTGAATCACATATCTACTAAATGTCACCTTATAAAATTGACTACATGAACCAAACGAACTAAGTTAGGAGAAGAGGATGTAGACACTAAAATTGGAATCCCAGCCCTGCTAATTGTCACTTTATAAAGATAATTACATAAATCAATTAACTAAATTAAGAAAAAAATATTGTAAATACTAAAATTTAAATCTTAAATCTGTTAAATAGGTAATAATCCAGTCCCAAAATCTGACTCTTAAAATGAGAAGTCTTAGATTCAAGTCACAAAGGCAAACCTTGAGGGGTGCTAAAACTTTGAAGGTCTATGGGCCTAAAAAGGACAATATCATGTATTATAATATAACACCAATCCCTTCCGAGTGAGTAAGCAAGGTCATGGGTAATGCCATAAATTTATAAGATAGGCAGAGTAACCTAGTCATCCTGAGGGATGCCGCGCACTCTAGAGGGAAGGGTCAGATCTTAGAACTTGAACATTGCATCTTATAAAAGTGATTGAATGATCAAAATGAACTTTGCTAGAAAAATAACTAAAAATACTAAGATTCAAATCCCAAATATGTTAAATACCACATCATAAAAATGATTATATGAATCAAATAAACTAAGACTTTCATAATTTTGCATGAACCAAAACTTTCTTATGCATACAGTATTAAACTTATTTCACCCAAGAAACTAAGATGAGATAGAGATATATGTTTTACTCACTTTATATGCAATGGTGACATGCTAGTGAAGAAGACCCTTGTCTTATTTCGATCCATATTTTTTTTCACCCATTTCAACATGCTTTTCATTGCCACACGATAAGCTTCCTCAGTTTTCAACTCTTCTATATCCTTTTTTTTGTCTTTAAATGACCCTTTCCTGTCAAAAAAATTCCATATAATCAGACCCCTTAAAACCATTTTCTAGAACCCAAAATAAATCTAATTAACCCAATAAAGTGGCAAATAGGGTGTTCATAGTCGAGCCCAAGTCAAGTGGAGTTTATTCGAATTACTAAAATATTTATTCAAATCTCAATTTAATACAAATTTAATCTGTCAATTTAAAGGGATTAATTGAGTTTTAACAAGCAAACTGATAAATATATGATAAATATTCAATATAGGGAGAAGAAAAACAGTACAAGAACTTCATCTTCTGGCCAGTCATCCACCATAGATAAGTATTGAATACCAAAATATCAACACCTTTCCAATTCTTTCCATGCTTATTGATCGACCCTTTCTTTACCATCCTATCAGGTATCCTATGAACAATAGCATTATCCGAATTCGATTCAAGAAGAAATGGTGCCCAATTGAATTCAATGGTGGCATTATAATCCTGAACATAAAAAAAATAACACGAATTAAAACAAAAAAGCAATTGCGGGGGGTGTTAGAAGTTTTTAAACAGAGATCTTGGAACCTAATTTACCTTGGCTTTGAAGACAGTTAATGATTGATCAATGGAGGATTCTAAAGATTTGGCATTTTCAGGGAGAATTCTATGGAGAAGGCAAACCATTGAAGCATATTGACCACGGTTCAATGAGTCCCCTACAAACATCATTCTCTTCCCTCTTAAGGACTCTAGCATCAATGTGGCATTAAACCTATAACAAAGATCAAATCTCGGAATTAGTTCGGTTAATTTATTTAATCACTTTTAAAAATTAAGATTCAATAAGATTAGAATTCGAATCTCAAAATCTCTAATTTTTTTTCTTCCCTTACTACAACTTTAGTTATAGGAAAAAAAATCAACAAAGATTTAACTTCAAAATAAATCTATTGAAGGGTTTATGAAATGAAAATTGCTTTTTTTTTTTTTTTTTGCAGGATATGTTATACAAAATAAACCAAAGGGTATTAAATTTCAACTATTTTGACTCTATCAAGTAGCAAGTAGCAAGCAAACCAATATATGCATCTTTTTCAACAAGCTTAGCTATACTACTAGTCAATTAACCATCAAACTAAAATAATTACTTACGACTGGACGTGTCTAGAGCTGCGGCCAAACTTTTAGGCCTCTTACTCGAGCTCTGATCAGGACATGTTTGGGCCAATCTATATAACTTATTTTATTGTTTAAAATATTAAAATATATTTTTATTAATTAAATTTAAATAAAAATATTTTTATTTATAAAATAATAACTTAAGTGAGATTAATATCTAAATCAATAACTAAATTTGATCTAATATGAATTAAAGTCAAACAAATTAAATCTTTAAACAATTTTAATTACGACTCAACTCTTATCGAAGTGGGTCCAAGATACAGCAGATATGTGGACTAAATGCAAGATATATATAGGCCGCACCTCCTAATAGTTTATATTTAACAACCCCCTAACTTGCTATCCACTACGACTTTGTGGCCGAGCAACCATGAGAAGATGGGGCCCCATGGCCTGCTTCACCGGCCGTAGAACTGGCTGGACAAAAGAACTAACAAAAAACAATAAGATAGTAATATTTCATTACATAGCATCATATATACTTTTGAAGTGTTACTTACATGTTGTAAACTGCATTTGAATCTGTGCTTTAATAAATAGTTAACGAAATTCACATTATTGAATCAAGTCAATTTTCCGACTTTTTCTGTCATTTGCTTTAAATAATGTATTATATTACTTAAACTCGAAAATAATTAAATAAATATTGAATAAGGATATACATCCGATACGAGTTCTACTACTATTTAAGGTTATTTTTCAAGAACTTGGAGAGTTGAATTGAAACGCTTTTCACCATTCCATTGAGCAAACTACAATTCAGAATTTTTTTTTTATTTCTTTATCTAGGCTTGTGTAAGATTGAATAAACTCAAAAGCTTGTTTCTCTACTTAAAATAATATTTAAAATTTTAAAAATATATTAATATTTTATAATTAAATTTAAATAAAAAAATATTAATTTAAATAATAATTCAAATCAGATCAAGTTGAATTACGAAATTCATATCTAGTCTAATACGAACCCCATCCGGACCAGACGGAGCTTAGTGTGCTGAAGCATGAAACACCTAAACGTGGCAGTTGGCAAATTACAAGAATTCACCACTTTTAAAGATTAAAAGTGGTAGAAAACACTTCTTACAGACACCCCAGAAGACAACATGAGAAATTTTTTTTTGTGTGTGTGTTTTACTTTTTTGATGATTATATATAAAAGAAAGATTAATTAGGGTTTAGAAATAAACATATATGTATATACCTGGGAAGATCACATCCATGAGGTTGCCATCTCCATTTCTGGTACTCTTTATCAGGTCTTCCATGTTCTTGGCACGTCAACTGCGGTTGAATGTACGGACACTCCGATTCTTCATACAATGGCCTGTTCAACTCGTCCTTCACCCACCTCCCTCTGAATATATCGCATCCTTCCTCAGTTTTCCCGATTGCAAATGGCGGTTTCCACGTCGATTTCGTCTCTTCTTTTTTCTTCCCTAACCCCGTAACCAAAACCCAACCAAGAAAAATATTATATACGAGTAAAACCCTGATCAAAAACCAGCAAGAAAAAGATGAATGTGATGACTGTGTTAATTAAAAACTGACTCACCTGTTTCAGAGATGGGTTTAGTTGGGATGAGTTCGTTTCGACCAAAAATGCGGAGGAAGTCTTCACTATAGAGAACGACAACGAAGACCATGAAAGTTAATAAGGTATAAAAGTATGGAGAAAGACGTGGTGGCTTTCTCAGAACCGAAGATGAAGATGGCAATGGAGGCTTCATTATTTTATTTTCTTTTCTTTTCTTTTTGATGTTTTGCAAACTATATTCAGATAAGAAAAAAAAATGAAGGGCTTAAGGGCTTTTGAAATGTGAGAGATCAGAACTGGATGATTTGCAATGAAGAAACATATTATAGAAACTTCTTGGTGGTTGAACTTCCCCAAGTTTTCAATGTTTTTATTTGATTAATTACTATAAAAAGACCCCTTTGACATCAAATATATATATATATATATATAAAAGATTTGAGAAAATATTGTGGAATAAATTATTAATTATAATATAAGAGTATGACAGCATTAATAAGGTTAATTCTTCACTGTTTTGATTTTTATTTACTTAGAAAATGTTAAACTTAGTGAACTTCAACATGGTACAAAGACATTGCATAGATATAATATATTTAATAAATATAAAAATAATGTAATAAGTATAACACATTTAATATATATATATATTATATTCATGTTTAAGATTTTAACATATTTAATAATTTTATTATAATTATATTTATACAAATGATAAAAAAAATGAGACATAACATGTATATAAAAATTCCTCAAGTTTAATAAATATAAGGTAAAATCTCGTAAACGTGATGCAATTTTAATTTATCTTTTACAATTATAAAATTCTAAATTAAAATCTTTTTTTTGTATAAAAGATATCACGATTTGAACATAGAAAAAGAGATAAAAATGTTAGAATTCAAATTCTATATTTACTAGATACCAACTAATTATAATATAATATCAAATTAAAATCTTAATTACTTATAATAAGTTCAAAGGAAATCGAATCTAAATATTGCATCAAAATTCAATACAGTTAGTTTTTCAAAGTAAATCTATCAAATAATTAACTTGGTCCCTATTGGACATGATTTATTGGAAAATTAATTAACTGAAAGATAATTAGGGTCATATATGATTAGCCTATTAGGACAAAATTGGTCTATTAATTGCTATTTTGTTTTAATAGATTAATAATTTTCTTCCAAGCTGTTCCCCATTTCATGTAGTCAACAACGTATTCCAATAGTGATGGATCAACTAAAAGGTTATAATATACTATTTTATTATGTACCTAATTAATGATTATCGTTAGTTGTCTATAGATTTTAATTATTTTATTAAATTATTTGTTTTTTATTTTAAAAATTATTTATTTCATTATCGGCAATAGAAGTTTTAGAATCAGTAAGCAACAATTAATAAAATAATATATATCTATTAAAATATATTAGAAATAAAAATAATAATTAAATAATAAATAAAAATAATCTTTTTAACTTTACTCGTAGAGTAACGATTTATCGATGAATTAAGACCTAACAACATAATTTTCATAGTATACTCATTCTTTTTTTTTTTCTTTTTTTCTAAATAATAATGGATAGCTACGAATTATTTTATGACTGTTTTGATTCTCAAATAATATAAATTTAAAACAAATCGTGCTAATGTAACACAAACGTTGCTTTCTATAACAAATACTACTACCAAACTACAGAATCTTTAGTAGGCTGTAAGGGCTTCAATTATTTATTTTTTTTAATTATAAAAGATGATTCATGTTTTGATTATACATGATCAAGGACCATACAGCCGTGAGTTGGGTCGGGTTTAAACATATATTTTATGATCGAGGCTTGTCAACGCAAATCACTATTTAAAAAATAAAAATTATTTTTAATTAATTATAAAATATAAATATTAACATAAAAATAATATTTTAATATTTTTTAAATAGTAAAAGAATTTATGGGCCGAAGCTAATCAAATTTAAGCTTAGATAAAAAATTTTAAAAAATTTTAAATCACGAGCTTGACTTGGCCCTACCTATGAATGCTTCTAATTGTGAATGACATCTTTTTTTTTCCTTTTTTTTTTCTTTTTTATTTTTTATTTAGAGGATGGATTTTAAAGCTCTATTCCTTTATTCCAATGTCTTTTGGCAGTTCCTTTACTCAAGCATGGTTTTTTTATTTTTTTTATATAAAAAATCAAAGGAATAAGAAAAGCAGATGCAAATTCTAATTTGAATACAAAGTTTTTGGATTCTATCTCTTAAATATTAATTGCACAACTAAAGTAAATTCAGATTTGGATTTTATTAAATTTGTTAGTCAGGGTATAAAAATCAAAAACCTTAGGAACACCTTCAACCCTATGAATTTTTGCAGAAGTAGAGTATTTTTTTTCTTGCTCATATAAGTTTCTTGTAAAAGGAAAAAAAATCCATTTAATACGGATCGAAATTACTGTTTAAATAATAAAAATATTTTTATTTAAATTTAATTATAAAAGTATAAAGATTAATAGAAAAATAATTTTTTTATTTTTTTAACTTAATTGACATGATATTGTTGACGGACTTTTAAAAATTATGGGTTTCAGAGGATTTAAGCTTGTAATATTCTTCTTAAGTGAATTAATTAAATAAAAATTAAAAAATTATAGATAAATTAAGAATATAAAAAATTTCGAATTAAACATACACCAAAGCAAGCAAAAACTTTATCGGACCTAACTAACCTAATCGATGAATTGAACGTTTCACTGGGTTTGGTTGGAGTTAAGAACCCAAATCTATCTCAAAGTTTTGGCCTTGGGCTATGATTATTGAGGGTGACTAGGGATACAAACTTCAAAGCCCATGGCTGATGGGCTATGAGAATTGAGGCTAAACCCCCCCCTCCCCCACCAAACAAGAAGGCGGGAAAAGATTGTGTCAAATTTAGCATGTTGAAGAAACAAAAATACACTAAAAATGGAATAATATTATAAGCTTTTTCCTGGCCACAATATCTGCCAACTTCTTAACTTACATTTAAATTTAAAATCAATGTAAGTAAAGTAAGAAAAATATCAAATTTTTGTATCATTTATATGAATATATATATTTTTTCTTTACTCTTTTTGGCGATACCTTCAATAATTTTTTGCTACAATATAAAATACTAATATTTAAGTGTTCATAAATAAGAGATAACTTTAAACACGTGTCAGAAAGAAAAAAACCCTATTGAACGAGCACGAAGAAAGGCACAAAAAGGGGACGGAGTATATCTATTCTATTTTATACACCCCATCTTCTTTAAACAGCTGTATAAGATTTTACTCATTGAACGATTTTTTAAAAGAAAAATATGAAATGTTTAGCTTTTAATGGGTCGATTATTGAATTTAGGACTGAATATACTTTATTCATAAAATTATTACATTTAAAATTATTAAATTTTAAATTTTAATATTTATAATTATGTATTTTATTTTTAAATTATGATTTTATTTGTCTAAAAAATGAGATTAATAATCAATACATTAATAATGCATAAATTAATAAATTAAATAATATCATTTTATTAAAATTAAAATTATTTATATTTATTTTCAAAATTTTGTAATTAGATAACACTACTTTATTCATTAATATTGTATAAATATATATATATGTATTTTGTGAGTTCATCAAACATAAAAACTAAAGAAAAATAAGTCGATAATTGATATTATAGCTGTAAGAACAACTATCCCGAACTAAAGCATTGAATACTTCAACGCGTTAAAATTTGTCAAACGCGGCAGTGGAGAGATCGTATTGACCACGTCCTTTGAACAAAATCACCATCACTTGAAAAGAAGTTAGAGGCTTAGAAGCTGCCTCCTTTGGGGTTCAAATTCAACTCTCTAAACAAATTTGTACCTTCTTCAATTCAAATTAGTACAAAGTTTTTTTTCCTTTTTTTTTTGTTTTTTTTTTTTAACTAAATCATCAATTTTTCTCCATTGAATTTCCGATATGAATTTGTTTCAGATCTCACTAATTCTTTGGTTTCAAGCCTTTAGAGTTTGTTCCCAAGATTTAGCGCAGGAGTTCCTAGACGATCACAGTGCTGCTCGAAAAGAAGTCGGTGTTCCGTTGATGAAATGGGACAACGTGTTGGAGACTTGATGCACTGAATTACTCTCAAGGAAGGATCGATGATTGCAATCCAGTGCGTGCAGTAGGCCCTTCGGTTCAGAATCTTGCTTTCCGCAGCACTGAAATGCCAGGAACTGAAGCCATGGAGCTTTGGGTGAATGCGAAGGCGGATTACAATCTGGAATCTGGCGTTTGTGATACAGGCAGGTTATGCACCCATTATACTCAGGTGATTTGGATTGATTCAACCCAACTTGGATATGCTAAAGTTATATGCAATAATAATGGAACTTTCATTGCTTGCTACTATTACCCTCCTGGTAATATTCCTGGAAAACGTCCAACTGAAGGGATTGAATTCCTTATTAAACCAGTCGCTCCTCGAGCCCTCAGCCTTAATCTACTGATATTTCTCCTCCAAAAGAAAGTAAAACCAGGACGGGATTAGTGGTAGGATTAAGTATAGGAAGAGCATATGCATTGATTGTTGGCTTAGATCTAATGACTTGGTTCTTTGTAAGACGAAGGAAGAGAGAAAACGAATATGATGATGATGATGATGATCATGTTTTTGATATTTTCTGTTGACGATCAATTTGGAAATGGAATGGGACCAAGGAAGTTTTCATTGAATGAATTGGCTACAGTAACAAGTAACTCCAGCACTGATAATAAGTCGGGTGAGGGAGGGTTTGGCTCAGTTTATGGAGGATACTTGAGGGACTTGGAAACTTATATTGCTGTTAAAAGGGTTTCAAGGGCATCTAAGCAAGGGATTAAGGAATACGCAGCCGAAGTACAGATAATCAGCAGATTAAGGCATAAGAATTTGGTGAAACTAATTGGTTGGTGCCATAAAAGAAGAGAACTCGTGCTTGTTTATGAGTTCATGGCTAATGGAAGCTTAGATACTCACCTTTTCAAAGGAAAAAGCTTATGGACATGGGAAACAAGATATAAAATGGTGCAGGTCTTGGCTTCAGCATTGCTATATTTGCATGAGGAAGGAGATTACTGTGTGCTACACAGGGATATCAAAACTAGCAACACTATGTTGGATTCTAGCTTCAATGCTAAACTTGGAGATTTCAGTTTAGCCAGGCTAGTCGAACATGCAAAAGGATTAAAAAAATACTCTTTTAGCAGGAACTATTGGATATATGGCTCCTAAATGTCTTTCTTCAGGGAGGGTTTGCAAGGAATCAGGTGTTTACAGTTTCGGAGTAGTGACATTAGAAATTGCACGTGGTAGAAGGTCAATTGAACCTAAATTTCAGGAGTATGAGGCTTTATTAATACCTTGGGTATGGGATAGAAGAAAAAACGTTCTTGATGTAATAGACAACAAATTGGGCATGGCCTTCGACCCTAAACAGATGAATGTTTGGTGACTGTTGAACTGTGGTGTGCCATCCAAGTCACGACCTAAGACCACCAATCAGGCAAGCCATTCAAGTTCTTCATTTTGAGGCTTCATTGCCAAATCTTCCAAGTACCATGCCTATTCCCAATTATAAAGCACATATTGCTCCTGGAATTAGATCAAGTGAGCCACTTGTATCTAAGATTGACTCTCACAATTCCTCGTTAGTAAACCTGAAATAATTCATATATATTTGTATATTTTGTTATATCATAATTATTTTTAAAAAATTTTATAATTTATATGATTTTGGTATATTAATAATTCATTTTATATAGATTTTGAGACATTTATTTGCCTTGCGTTGTATATTTAAGACTTTAATTATATCTTATTCATATAATCATGTTTAAAATTGGATTTACTTGTTATAATGATCTGCTAGTCTTTGCATCAAAATTACATGTCGAAAAACACAATATTTTCCCTCCTTGGATTTGTATACTTTTTTTTTAGGCAATAATATTATTGTATAGAGTTTGTTTACACATTAGAACGATCTTCGTTTTTAGAAAAAAGAAACCGTACAGGCTTGAGCTATGCTTGGTTCAATTTGTTATATAATAATATCATGATATTTGGCCATTAGCCATGTTGTCTGTTAGTAGAATATTAAAGTTTTGGTTTCAATGATTAGGGTTCAAACCTTAGTAACCCAAATATAGAAAAAATTTGTGGCATTTGAAGCATAAGGAGTGTTAAGACATTTGAGATTTTTCTTAGGCACTATAAGGTGTCGTAATCCAAATATAGTGAACTTCCTAAATCCAAAGTGATATGATTTAAACAAATAATTTTTATTTATTAAAATTTACTTATAAAAATATAAAAATATTAATATAAAAATAATTTTTAATTCTTGATATACTTATATGATCAGATGAGTTTTGGGGTCTGGCCCTTAAACCAGAAAATTGGAATTTTTTTTCCTTTAGGTGAAAGCTAATTAAGTTTTAGAATGTAGCTGAAAATTGGGCTTCTGACAAGTTTTGGTTGGAGTTAAGAACCCAAATCCATCTCAAAGGTTTGGCTTTGGGATATGAGTGTTGAGGGCCTCTACATATAAAAACTTCAAAAGCCATGGCTCATGGGCTATGAGTATTGCGCTTACATCCAGATGTTAGGCTCTCTGCTAAAATATAGTTTACATTTTAAGTTATTAAATTTAATATTAATTTTTATATAGATTATAAATTTTTAATTTTATCAAATTATATTATTAAATTTTTATTACTAATAAATTAAGTCACTTAAGTTAATCCTATCAAGTAATTTTAACAAAAAACTGACTTAGTATATATACATAATTTATTTTAATTAAGAATTATCTTGATGAGATATCAAAAAAAGTTACCTATGCATGTTGAGTGAGCTATTCTGTTAAAATTACTCAACGGAGTTAGCATTAATGATTTTATTTTCAATAATAAAAATTTGATTTTATAATTTAATAAATTATAATTTTTTTGTCACAACTTGTTCCACAAATATATATGCTTTGAATCTCATCACTAAATGACAAAAAGACTGTTAGGTTTGAAATGAGATAGATGGTCCAAAACAACATGATGTAAATCCTCATATCTTTCACCCACAAACAAACAAGTTTAATTGTCTTGTTGGAAAATATTTGTCATACTTCTAGGAACATGGAATTCATTAAAATAAATAAAGCCTAGAATCTAGGCTTAAGTAACATGATTATATGAAATATGATAAAAAAATTAATTAAAATATAATATAATACAGATATGATTACACGAAAATATTTGTCTTCTTCTAGGAACATGAAATTCATTAAAATAAATAAAGCCTAAAGGCTTAGGGTAAATGACAATACCAAATATAATACGAAAAAATTAATTAAAATATAACATGATATGAATATATAAATCTCTTAAAATTTATAAAGTATAAATTATTAATATATTAAAATTTATATAAATATAAAATAATTTAAATATAATTATATTACGAGTAGTCGAGTGATGACCGGCTCTCTCGTCTCAATTACTTTTGTCATTTTATGTATTTAAGCAAAGTGCTTGAAATAATAATAATATAACAATATATATTTTTTTGATTGGATGAGTAAAGGAAAGAAGGGAGAAGGGGGAAAAGAAAGAAGATGATATTCTTGCAGACTGAAAAGAGGGAATGTAATTTGAAAATCAAACAACCTAGTTTTTGGAAGCATTGTCCTCGAGCACTCAATACTCGGAACGGATAAAGACAAGGTTCTTCCCCCCACTATCTTTTTCTTGGTCGCCCATGTTTAAAAAATTGTACAATTGATCCAATTTGATGTTCAGTTTTATTTTATATATATATATATATATTTATTTATTTATTTATTTTTACAATCTGATATTAATATTAATATTTATTTATTTTATAAGTATTTTTAGTAAATTAAGATATATGATTAATTTTTTAAAAAAATTATATTTATAAGGAATCGAACTTTTATTTTTTTTATAAATATAATTATACATTATCATTTATGTTATTTTTGTTTAAATATTAACTTAATAAATTTTATTAATTAAACTGATTGAATCTATAAATTATATTAAATATTAAATATTAAATAAATATTTATAACTTTAAATAAATATTTAATAAAATTATATATTTTATTAATTAATTAATTCGATCTGATTTTTTTTCTCATTATTTGTCCCCTTAAAAGAAGTAGTGGAAATCGAGGTTGATATATCAAAAGTGCGATATCTTTGTCTTCTTGCGTCATTCTAATCAAGTTTCTTTTCTCTGACTTTCTTCCTAGCTGTAAAGTTCCACGGAGGAGAGAAGCTTCAAGACTCGTGTACAGGAGCGGCGCTAATCAATTTTTTTTGTTTAAATTAGTATAATTAATATTATATCGATATTAATTAATCAAATTAATCCATATTAATTTTAAAATAAAATAAAAAATATTAATAACATATTATATTAAAAATTAATTTGATAATTTTAATTAAAATATCAAAAAAATTAATTACGATAAATTTAGAACAAAAAGATAAATACTTTAAACCGTCAAGAAAAAACTTCAAACAAATATTCTCTTATTTAATAAATAGAAAGCAACGGGTTAACTCACTTACATAAATAGTATTCGTTTAGTTCATCCAAATTGTCCTTTAATTCAGTGTAAGTTTTGGCTAAATGTTCCTATCTAAAATAACATCATTTTGTAGGGAGGCCAATTTGGTTATTTTAGCATAATTACTATCTATATTCAAAAATCGAAAGCTTTTAAATTTAAATAAATAGTCTGATCTTCAATAAATTTATTTATTTATTTATTTATTTTAATAAATAACACGTACAAAAATATACATGTAGGGGGAGTTTTCAAAATTTTTGCCCCCACCAGCCGCCTACCATCCACCCTTGCTCATGTATTAAGCCAAATTCAATCAAATTTACAGCGAAAATCAGCTATAAAATCACATATAGGTTGTCATTTTCGATGATTAATATTTTTTTAAATAATACAGTTAGAGATAAAGAAAAAAAACTTTTATATATTAATATTTAAATTTTAAATTTATTAAATATTATTTTTTAAAATTTTTGTTTGAATTGATTAAATTAAATTTTTAATTCTTTAATAATTAAATATTTGTTATCGTTGCCGCATGACCCTAAATCACATGTATGAACATGTAGCTTGCTACCACATGTATTTACTATAATGAACAAATCATAATCATTATTACTTAAGATTTTTTTATGATTCTTTTCATTTTTTTCAACAAGATATTTTTTTCATCATTTTCTTGTTGAAAAAAATAGATTGAAACGCAAAACGTAACCAATTTTTTACATGATAATCTCAAGATTATTACTATTAAATGATAGATTATTATTAGAAAAACTGTAATAGAGTATTTTAGCTCTACAAATACGATTATAAATTCATCATACGTTCTTACTATCTATTTAAAAAATAAATAAATAAAATATATAGTAACTTTTTAATCTCGGTTCGGAAATTAAAAAAAAAACTTCGTTAGTGTACTTGATAATTATCCTAAATGATAATCTCTTATTTTTTTTCGTATTTTACAAAATAAGTTAAAGTTAATTAATGTTGTGTTAATCTTTTTTTTTTTTCATTTAAGCCTAAATTAAAATGCAATCACATTTTTCATGTTTATTACATTCTGAATAATTTTAGCAATAAATGGAACTTGGCTTTTTTCCCTTTTTTTTATGTTCATGCATTTTGCAAAGAACAATCTCTTTTAACAACGTGTTTATCAACATGGTGCATTAAAACCGTGAAATATTCGTTTGGAGTCTTTAATTATTGTTTATAATAATCATTAAAATCGCTGAAAAATGCCAATCTTATTCTTGTATTTTCTTTCTTTTTTTAAGATTGATATTTCAAACAAAAATGTTGCTAAATCGGAATTTTTAGAAAATTCGAATTCAGTTTTTTTGAAAAACAAAAACACGAATTAGTTGTTGAATCTTATGTTCAAATGCAGTTTTTTTTTTTTTTTTTCAAAATAGAATTGACCTATCTATTCAAGGACAAACTACTTGCCTGACCTAAATTAAGTGCTTGGATTGCTCAAATTTAATTATAAAATTATATAAATATTAATATAAAATAATGTTTTAATAGTTTTTAAATTGTAAACTTGTTTTATGGATTATCCCGTATCGAAATTGGGTAAGAAAATTAAAAAATATATATATTAGGTTGGGCAGCTAGGTCATTTGACTTGTTCAAAGGTAGAATCTGAGTAGTGATTTTTTTATTTGGGCCTCTTATCTTAGATCATTGTTTAATTATTAAAATAATTTTTATTTAAATTTAATTATAAAAATATATAAAAATAATATAATAATTATTATTTAATATATTTTTAAACAGTGATTCGGGTTATAAAACCAAATCAAATCAAATTCAAGTTTAAACTTGAATTTGAAATTTTTTTCAAATCATGACCTACCTAACTCAACCTGTAAGTAGTTCATTGGTCACGAACACTTCTATATTCTAGTGAAAGTACAAACTATATATATTCTAATGAAAGTATTTATACTATACTACTGAAAAAATAGTCCTATAAATTTAGCAAATATTTAATTAACTACTGGAAACTTAGTTTAAAAACATAGGATAAATGAAATTAATGATCATACATCTCAATAATTGGCTGAAATTAAAGAGCTACCACAACATCTGGAATTGGTAAGGATCCATAAATGAAAATTTTAGCAAGGGTTGACTTAGGGAAATGTTTCCACTTTGAAGTTTAAACAAAGCAATCAAAAAAATAAAATTTGTTATTCTTTGTGTAGTTGCCATCTATATTATCTAGAATCTTGCATTACATGTTAGATAATGGATCCATCGGGCAAAGATATGTTTAATTTTTAAATGTTTTATATATTTTTGTATTTATATCAAATACATATTGAATTTAAAATCCAATTAATTGATGTAAGTTGTCATAAATTTTATACTTTCTATTTATGTTATCAAGAATTTCGAATTAAGTGTTGAATATGAATGCAATTAATAAAAATATACTTATTTTTTTTAAAAAAATTCATATATATTTAAATAATCATAACTCATATCTAAATATATTTTAGATATAAAATCCGAATAATGTAACTTTGCCATAAATTGGGGCCGAAGAGGTTTAATTTCCTGCGTTCCACCCCCCCCCCCCACGTGATGAAGATAGATGAATTGAGATCTGGCATGGGTTGATTGATAATTATGATATATTGACTGAAAATAGGATCATTAATAGTTTAATTATAGATTAAGTGAATCAGCAATGGGTTGTTTTCAAAAAATATATATGAAAATTTGTCGCTAGATTGTATACGACAATAATTAGATACACATGCATGAGATAATAATTCTTTTAAAATTTTATTATAATTCATCGTATATTAATTACTAAAACTTTTCTATTATCATTGGAGATGAAGTTAAGAATTTCATATTAAAAAATTACAGTTAAGATATAAATTTTTTAAAATCAAAATAAATTTTTTACTATTCTTTATTTAGAAAAAAAAAAAAAACTAAAAATAGAAGCAATTGAAAAGCCAGAGGGGATGGAGGCCCTACCTGCCCCCTTTGGCTTCATCCCCGAGTAAAAAGAAGTTTGCTAAGATTGAAGAGATCGAATCTAAAATTTAATTTAATTAATTTATATAATTAATTTTAAAAAATATTATTTAATAAATTTAATCTTAAAATTTCAGCATCGAAAATTCATTTGCCTTGTCGTCTCGCTCCCCCTATCTTTGTCGTCATAACGTGGACAACCCCTTTTCCAATCTTCCAAGAATATCAATATGACTAATTTTTTTTTATCAAAGTGATCATGTAAATTAAAGAAAAGTCTAGTTTTACTTCACTTCTCACATGCTAGCGTTGACCTTATCAACTTACTATTTGTTTCTTGTCTTAACACATACTCTATGCTCTGTCTGTACTTGTAATTTTAATAATTAAAAAAAGGCAAATTGGAGAAATTAAATAGCTCAGAAATTATTAGAACTTATATTTAATATATTCATATTATATTTAAGTATTTTTATATCATAATTATTTTTAATATATTTTATATTTTATTTTATTTTTTATTTATTAATAATTTATGTTATATAAATTTTAATACATTAATATATTTGTATTTATATCATGTTTATATTATGCTCCGCATCGCTGGTTTGAAATTAGATACTCTTCCTCTGCGCAAAAAAGACAGATTTTTTTTTATTAAGCAACCATGTCTCCAAAGATGCTTTCTCTCTTGAGAGAGTACTGATCATGAATTACAAAATTGCTAGAATTAGAATCAGCGAAATCGAGGCTCTGATAATTGTGGAGAAGCAATGATTTGTCATCGAAGTCTAACATTTGGGACGCGGCGGCGCCGCTGGGGGGGCTCGGAACCACCATAGGATCTTGGTCTTGCTGCATCCGAATGCAAAGTATTTCAGCTTGAGCCACTGCTAGTTGCATTTGAAGTTCCGAAACCTGGTTCTGAAGAAAAGATATGGCCCCTACACATCCATAAACTGGATCTCTCACCCTTGCATTTGCTTCATACACCAAGCTGCTCACTGCATCTGCCCTTTGCTGCACTGGAAGCTCCTGCTTAAATCCATAAAGAACATATGATTCATTAGTCAAATGAGTTCTTTAGGGATTCTATATTCTTTGAGCTATGTTAATCAAACTCCGCTCTTCCGGTGTATTTTTAATTTTTTTCAATATTTTTATGCATATGGAGGATTTTTGAAGAATTATATCTTCGTACTCATATCTGCATATACATCAAATATGGATTTCAAATACGGATGTATCAAGAAAATTAAAGAGTCGGAGAGCTGCTATGGATCAGCTCCAACATAATCAGGGAAATAGAAAAAGAAAATGGGTTCTAGATGAGTTTAGTGAATTACGTGGAGCATTTTGCTGACGTTGCTAGCACCAAAAACCTTGTGAACTAAGGCAAACTTGTGGGGATCACCGGAAGGGAAGTAAGGAGCAAAGATGCAGTCCTTGGCACAGCGTCGACGAAGCAACTTGCAGGAAGCACATGGAGAATTTCCCCCCATATTTGGAAAATCAAAAGTGTTCTAAGATGAAGAAGAAATTAGAAGGAAAGAAAAGAACTTAAGCTAAGGCTAGAATTGATCTGATAGGAAGGAAGGTTTTGAATAAAGCTAAAGCCTGATATATTAATTTAGAGTTGGAGAGAATGAGGTGAGAGGGTATGCATATTTATAATACCCAAAGAACTTGTGCGCCCCCGGCGTGCCATTGGTCAATAAGGTAACTTTCTTCATCTACAATAATAATAATAATAATAAATTCAAATATAATAATTATATAAATTTATGTTTAATACAGTGTCAATGATCAACATAATATTATCTCATTAAAAGTAAAATTATCTCTATTTAAAAAAAAAACGTTTAATCAGGCAATATCATCTAATTTAAAGGTGTTTATGGGGTGAAGTTAGACCAAGGTTGAGCTCAACTTAGGTTGACCCGAAATACGAAAATGTTTACCTAAGCCCGGACAAATATGAACTAAACTTTTCAAGCCTAATAGACTATTTAACTTTTGAACAGATCTAATTTAATTTTCTAATAATATATCATCAACACATCAAATATAATCTTAATTATATATAGTACTAAACTAATATAATATTAGACATAATCAAAATCTATAACAATGATCTTTTTTTTACATACATCTTGAAATCCAAATTTAATTATTAAATATTATTTATAAAAATAATTTTATAAATTAACAAAATTAAATTTGAATTTATAACAAGATCCATTTTAGAAGTGAGACAAGTAATATGGTTGGAATCTCTGGGCAAGTATTTCTCAAGTTTTCTTGATAACTAGGATTAGACTTGATGGAGGTCATATGGGTCCAAAATAGAACCATTGAATGAATAAACATGATTTCAAAAAATAAAAATAAAAAGAACAATGCACTTTTAGAAAGGGACAAAGAAATTTTGAACATTTCGCCAATTAAAAGGCCGAAGCTAAAATCCTAAACTCTTTTAAAATATGCTTCGTTAACAATAACAAGTTCAATGTTTTAATCAATCTTTTTTTTTTTTTTACAAATAAAAGTCATAAATTTGGTGGTGGAGGTCGTTATTATCAAATTAAAAATCAAATCTCAAAATAAAAAAAAATTAATATATCACTCATAGTAGAATATACTAACTATAAGGCATAATTAGATTTGCTCAAGAATAATCATACAGATCAAGCTGAGTTTAAATGAAGATATTCAAATTTTGAGTTGATTTAGTTTGACTAATTACTATCATAAAAATTATTTTTATTTTTAGCTAACTTTAATATTTAGGAAATAATGAATTTAAATTATTTTTCTCGAGTAAAAAGAACATGCATCAACTATTTAACTAAATGCTCTAAGTAAAAAATTTATTTTTATTTAAATTTAATTTTAAAAACTTAATATATAAATATTTTTAAAATTTTTAAAATTATTTATTTTAAATAATTATATAATATAACTATCATTATCTGCTACGCACATATTGAAGCAAATTAAATATGTATATTTTGTGTTTGTAACCATTGCTAATTGCTTCTACAACGCGCCAAATAGAAAATACCAGAGGCGCCCGCCCAACACCATCGGGCCCAAAAACTGAGGGTAAAACACAACGGTAACGGTTGACCGCCGCCAAAACGTTTGTTATAGTTGTCGCCTATATATATATATATATTTCACTCTAATTGCATGTAGCTATTAGGTACGCCTTCCACGTTCTTCCTTCATTTTCTTTAGTTTTCTTTTCCTTTTGCTTTCCCCTCTGAATTTTATTAGGATTAGTATGGATGGGTTTTAAAATTTGATGACAATGTTTAGTTTACGTTACCTATTAAATATAAATCTTTTAAATTTTATATTTATTTATTAATAAAATATTATCATAAAATTTATTAATAATGTATTAAGTATAAACATTATCAATATTTTATTTATTTATTGGATGAAGTAATTAATGCCTAAACGTGCGTGCATGGGACTAGGGGCTGCTAATTAGGGGTAGGGCCTAGGGTTGGAAAAATATTAATAAATTTTAGAGGGTCAAGGCCACTAACGCCAAGTTGCAAAAACAATGGAAAATAAGCTTGAGAAGAGACGAGGCGAGGCTCAATGTGAATGTTTGTTACTTTGTTAGCCACACAAACATTCACGTGAACACAAGCACAACCAAGGCTCCCCTCTCTAGATTCATGTTTATTTATATTTATATATATTTATATAATATAATGTATGGTTTTGACCCAAATCTTTAATTAGATCAACCAACGGTCAACAAGAGAACAAGTGTACATGTAATATGTATACATGACTAGATAAATTCTAATTAGCACACTTATAATATAATTCTTCGATGAGTTTTGCTCATTGATATCCTTAAAACATTTTTTTAAAATTAGTTAATATATTATTTAGGGTTTTGAATCTATAATTTAATTAAGTTGATTCAAG
>JBBYHM010348730.1:0-24961 GCA_038381775.1 Adansonia rubrostipa
AAAATGTTTTTATTAATTCACAAGTTCAAATTCGTAATCTGATATGGGTTTTGATCTTTTTTGATCCAAAAATAAGTTAAATCAAGCTTTGGATCAATGGTGGACAAGTTAAAAATGCCTCGATCATAGAAAATGGCCTGTATGTATCGATACTTTGGTCCAAGAAACCCACAATGTATCGATGCAATGATCATTGTATCAATACTATGAAACATTGTATCGATACATGTTGATATGTATCGATACATCTACTTTACAGAATGCAAGTTTTGGTTTCGGCATGGCCTAGTATCAATACATGAGTTCATGTATCAATACACAAACTCATGTATCAATACATTTACACATTGTACCATACCAATGGGAACATTTCGAATTCTTAGGTCGTCGGAGCATTGTATCGATACATGAAAACCATGCATCGTTACATTTAGGCAAAATTATAAATTTTCTCATCTTTTATCCGCAAACACCTAAAACTACATCCTTTGATGCTACATCCTTGCATTTCTTTAATATGATCCATAGGCATTCTTGACCTCCTCAAAAATACTTTTTCGTCGGGCGACGCGATCATCCCTCAGCTTGCTAAAAATTAGCCCAAACAAAAAAAGGTGTCTATAATGTGTACCTTCAACCTGAAAATATCCAAGCAACTCTAACAGACTTGGTTCCAAGATAAATTACTAAAATGCCCTCTAAAGTATACCTTTGCAACAAAAGTATCCTTGTAACCTTAAAAGACTCGATAATATCATGAAATGACCAACCTATCCCTAAAGCATAACTTTAATGTGAAAGTATCTTGGTGACCTTAAAACGCTTGGCTTTAAGGTAAAGTATTAAAATGTCCCTAAGGTATACCTTCAATATAAAAGTATCCCAGTACCCTAAAGGAATTGATAATAACATGAAATGATAATTATACCCTAATAAGCAACCTATATGGTAAAAGTGACTTAAATAACAAAAAATGCTAATTGGTCTTTAAACTTTTTTAAAATTGCACTTTGACCCCAAAAGGGTTAAAATGATAAAAATGTTCCTTAAGTATTCTAAAATACCCTAAATAGTTAATTATGTTGAAATGACTTAAGTAGCCCTAATATGCAAGGTATTTGCTAAATGAACTTTAAACTTTCCTAATTATCCTATTTAATACCTAAATGGCTAAAATTGCAAACAAACATCCAAACACATAAAAAATGACATTTAAATTTACCTAATACACCTAGAACCATTTAACCAAGTACCTATGGCCTATTTTTAAGTTTTTACAATTTAGTCCTTAAACTTTTTAAAATTGCAAAAAGACCTTAAATAAAATAAAAATGCCAAATAAAATCTAAATGCACCTAAAGCACACAAAAGTGTCCTAAAATTGGCTTGGAAGAATTAGGACAAGACAAATTCATCAAGCAAATTTTGCAAAAATCACAAATTAGTCCTTAAATTTTCTTAAATTATAAAATGGCCCTAAAAATTAAAAAAAAACTTTGCAAAATAACATCTTTACCATTTGGCCAAATTAAAACATTCTATAAATGGTTTAAGAAATAGGAAAAGTATATTTTAATCCCTAATAATCTAATATTACTAACGCAACACAAAATTACAATGAAATTTAAAAGGAAAAATTCTAAGAATTCCATATCATGTTCAACTAAATCAACAATTAGAAACAAAAATATTTCTAATATCATAATTATTAACTTGCATAGCATCTCAAATCATCCCAGGTTTCTATCGAGCTCAAATCACAACATGGATAAGTAATTTAGAAAACATGGGAAATTATGCTAGCAAAGATTCCATCACATGAACTTAAACATATACATGAACCTAAGAAGCCAAGAACACCCAAAAATTAATATCAACTTATATTATCAAGATTTAAAATCCTTACTTGAGAAAACTTTTAGTAATAAATAAACCAAATGGTGATGGAAAATCACCAATTACTTCCACCTATTTAAATTAGGTTCATAAAGGTCACAACCAGGAAACAATTTGAAATCCAAAATTAGATTAAGATGGAGATGAATGAGATGAAAATAAAAGAAATTTTAAAGAAAATAAGAAAAATACCCTCAATTGAATTAAAAACCCCTAAATTCAACTCTAAAGCTTTCAAATAAATTTGTTCTTTAAAAAAACTTAAAGCCAAGTTCCCAAAAAAAAAAAAGACAAAAGAAAAACATCTTTCTCTATTTGTAGGGGAGGATGATTCGGCCAAAGAGGGAGAGAATCCTTCTTGGCCAAATTTTTTCTTTTTTTTAATGTTTTATTTATTTATTTATTTTTTATTACTTGGTTGGTGAGATTAGTTAATATGTTTCATACCTTGGCCATGCTGTTTGTCATAAATCTAACCTTATCCCTTTTGATTGACAAATTTACTTTTATTTATTTATTTTTAATTTCTATTTTGAATGGACAAAATGTCTACACATAAAAAGACAAAATATGATCTAATGGTGCTAAATTAATTTGACAAGTCAAAAATTGATCCAATGGCTATGAATATGTTAAAAAATTCAATCTTAATTTTGATTTGTTAGAAAAAATTTGATAAGCAAAAATTTGAATAAAAAATGCCACATGCATATATATATATATATATTATTAGTTAAATAAATAATGTTTGATCCAATGGTTATCAACACATTTGACTTAGTCAAAAATTGATCTAATGGTTGGTAATGTGTTGAAAAATTTCACCTTAATCTTGATTGGTTAAACAAAATGTTAGATGTGCCTCAGGGATTCTATTTGGATAAAGAATTACTAGATTGTAAAAGCACATAATTAAAAGAATTCTCATATCAAAATTGGTGTTTTAAATTCTATATTTAAATTTCAAGAATAAAATAGTTAATTCAAAAATATTTATATAATTAAAGTGAGTGACAATCAAATGAAAATAATTTTATGGCAATTCTAAAAGGATTAAATGAAATTTTCATGAGAAAAATGAAAATTCTAATTACAAAAATTCATTTAAAAAAGTAATAATAAAAATCTACTTACAGAATCCCCATTAAAATTCACATGTATTAAATATTTAACTAAAAGAAATTCATGTGTTGGAGTACCTAATTGAAAAATATCATAAAAAAATAAATCAAAAGTGCTAAAGTGTAAAAAAAGAAAGTTGAATTAAAACTAATAAACACAAGTTGTCAATTGAAATTTTATATGTGAATATTCAATTAAAAATTTAATAATGTAAAATTCCAATTAAGAGACCATAAAGAGAAGTTGAATTGAAGTGCAACAAGCTCTAATTCAAAATTAAAGGGAATAAATTAAGTTGGAGGACCAAATTGTAAGAAATAAATATTGGATGAAAATTCTCATCTTGAAAGGATAAAATAAAATTCTCATTGTAAAATAGTAAATAAAAAATTGATCATGTACGAATTTCAATTTCAAAATCTAAAAAAAAAAAATTAGATTAATAAAACTAATGTGTAAAACTCTAATTAGGAAAATTTGGATCTAAAGAAAAATTTAAAAAAATCAAGCTCTTAAATCATGAGAGCTTTCTAAAATCTCAAATGTTCAAAATTTAGTACCCATAAAAAGAATAGTGAAAAATTCCATGCATTAATATCCCACATGGGTAATTCATGCATGAATAAAAACAAGAATGGATAAAAATAACTGAAAATAAATAAATAAAACCCCAAATGTTGAATTCTAAAAGGAATGTTTTGTAAGTAAACTAAAAAATTCCAAACTCGTAAGAAGTTTATAAGAAAAACCTTCACAAAAAACCTATATCTAAAAAACAAAAAATCTGCTTAGAAGAGGTCAACCCCCACTAAAGTAGTCACTCAGTTCTCGGTCTTGAATATTTTGAACTATCGAAGAAAGGGTCAGGATGAAATTAGGTGTCTACACCAAGCTGTAGATTAAATGGCTAGCAATGGCAAAGTGGTGGTATAACACCAACCACTATTCCTCAACAAACATGACTCTAATTAAGGCCTTGTATGGTACCCCTTTCACTACATGTGCCATACTTTCTTGGGAACTCTTTAGTGGATTAGTTGATAGTAGCCAATAGGCTAGAAAGGAAATGCCTTTTCTTCTTAAGTTTCACCTCTAAAGAAAATAATAAGAAATGAAACATCAGGCTGATACACATAGAAGTGAAAAAGAGTTTGCAATTGGTGACTGAGTGTATTAAAACTCAAACCCTATAAGCTAAATTCAGTGGCAAATCAATAATTTTATAAGGTCTCTCCTAAGTTTCTTGGGCTATATAAAGTCCTGGACAAGATAAACCTTATTGCCTATAAACTAGCATTGGCCCCATGATGCCCAACTACATCTAGTTTTTCATGTATCCTTATTGAAAAAGAGTATAGAAATGTACCTATAACCAAGTCCCAATTACTAGTTCCTAGGACTATCCTTTCCTTGGAACTAGTAGTATTAGACAAGCATATGGTAAAGAAAGGAAATTGCCTGACTACTCAGCTCCTAGTTCATTAAGTAAACTCTTTCTTGAAGATACAACATGGGAATACTTTTACATCTTTCTTCCAAACTCTAAGCCTTGAAAACAAGGCATGTTTCAAGGAGTGAGGGTTATTGAAAGGAAAAGTTGATAGCTGAGCTGGAGATATTAGTAGGTTGTAATAGTTAGCCGTTAGCCTAGTTTTATTTTTGTTAACAAATGTAAATTGATTTGCACCTCCCCATAAACCCTTTATAACTATACAAAATGGACAAACAAAGGTACGCACATGAATATACTTTTGTTTCCTTTTATCAATTCTTTGTAACTCTTTTTGTCCTTTCTTTTGTTATAGTCAAGTCTCTCAAAGGTTGTCCTTAAAATCTAGCTTTTCTGAGTTGTAAAGCTACTATGATAGAATTCCACTATATCAGCTCATGATTCCTCTTTTTTATCTTTTTTTATCTTTTTTTATTTATTTTTATATTATTTGATTTACTGCCTTTGTCAATTAGTTGAGAGATAAGGGTTTTTTTTTGTAATACTTAAAAAAAAGATCAGATTTGCTAGGGAATATTATGGTGTAGATTTACAAATATGGGAGTTTAGACTATAACGTTGATTTAGCAATAGTTTTAAAGCTTAAGAGTTTGTGGTGGGGTTCATGTATAGAAACTCACATTATTTTTTACTTTTTTCCCCTCTATATATTATAATCAGTATTCTGTTTTGGTTTCTAACTAGATCATTAAGACATGACAACTTGCTTGAATTAACCAAATTACCTTATGACCTACTTTTTTCTAAATTTGCATTTGTTAAATTTGGTGCAGTTATTAGCATTTGTGAATGGAATATTGATGATTTATCAGAATAGTTTAATATTCCTTCTAGTCTAATTGCTACATCTAAACCTCCAATAATAAGCACAACATCCACATAAATTAACTTCAAATATGGCAATTTACAATCAATGTAAAAATAAGGTAAATGGTTATAGCGGATCATCATCTTTAAAAAAATCACTTAACTATTATTTTAGCAAAGCAAATTTAAGCACTAAGGGTGCTTTGAAAGGCAAAAAGAAATGTGTGGAAAATAATGATAGGAAAGTTTAATTTGGCTCAAGAAATGAGTTGGTTTATGCTATAATCTTACATAAGTATCCTCTTTTTATTGTTGACCATGTTGTTTTAGGGGGTTTCTTAGTAGTCACTAGCCTCTTTTTTAAGATGGCTCTTGTAGTATAGTTATAGAGGATATTTTTAAGATTTATTAATCCAAAAGACAAAGTTATTAGATGTGCTTGAGAATCTTACGAGTTGAATAGCAATTACAACAAATATGTGGACTTTAAACTAAAACAAAGGTTAAATGTTCCTCAAGGCTTATTTTTTTAATGACTCTTGGATGTTGAAAAGCTATATCTGAGGTAAATACTTTTTTATATTTTATGTTAATTCATTAGTCGTAATGAAAAAGTTTAGCAAATTAACTAATGTTATTTTTAAATATTTAAGTTATGCCTACACTTCACACCATAGATGTTCTTGTGCAAGAATTGATAATTGCCTTCACTTAAGAACATAAAGACTAAACTTTCTATTATCATTGTGGATAATTATAGTTTTACTGATGGTAGGGTTTTCATCATAGTAGATAAATTGTTTCATTAACTTTTACTTATTATGAAAATCCTTCACATGAGATGTTGTGCAAATATTTTGAATCTTGTTTTGAAAGATGGACTAATTATACTCAAGTATATAATTGAGAAAATTTATGATAATGTAGCATTTTAGTTTTTTAGGTGGAACTCAACTTATTTGATGCTTCAGACTACTAAAGAGTACTAAAATCTTTCCCCTAGTTGAAACTGAAAGATAAAAATTATATTGTTGTTCCAAGTGAGAAAGATTGAGAGGTGGCAAAAAGTATTTTTGAAAAATTAGAAATATTCTGTACTACCATCGAATTGTTTTCAAGTATAAAGTATCCTATTGCCAATTTTTTTGGTTCAAATTTAAAGGGCATTAGTGATATGGATTTGTTGTGGTGATGATGCAATTAGTCTAATGACAAGAAACACATTTAACAAGTTTGAGAAGTATTACTATAGTGGTTGTATTAGATCCTAGGTACAAAATGAAGGTGGTGAAGTACTATTTTCTTAAATTATGGTGATAATGCAGTCTTTGTTAAGAATGCCCCAAGGATGAAAGACCTTCTGATGTATCTTTCATGAATTTAAACTGATTAATCAAATTTATGTTTGAATTTTATCATTACATCATTGTTACTTGTCCTCATTTAGATTTACATGTTAAAGTAAATGTAAGCAAATATGACTCATTGACTACTTGTGTTTACACCACTAAAATGTTGAATATAATGGACTTTATATGAGGGAAGATAATATTCTAAATAGTCTAAATTGATAATCCACACTCTATGGGGTTAATGCAAGCAATTAACCTATGTTAAGACTATTATATTGTCTAAATCCAATTTGGGAGATGGCTTGTCTTGGCTATCTAGAGCGAGTTGACTCCTAAGTAGAGACATAGATATATTGCTTAGAAATGGTGATATATTAGACTGGATCAAAGTGCAATTAATCCATTAATAGCTCCGTTTACTTAGATTAATTCACTTTTGACGTTCATTATGCAATTACCTTAATCTTGAGTAAGTAATTGACTCTATGTGTACTTAACGTTCCAAAGGCTAAAGCATCTCGAAGTAGTAAGCTACTAGACTAGTTTGTTGGATATATGACTTTTACTCTGTGAGAGCTTTACTTATAGATATGGAATCATAGCTCCGATAAAGAGTTAAGGATATCTTCTTAAAAGGCGTTATACTCAATAGTGAAAGTGGATAAGGCCTCGATTATTTATTTATGAAATGATGAATTGTTCACATGTGGTGAACAATCATTTTCACATAGAGATTATAATGGTACTTTAAGATAAGGTGATCAAGTAGGAAAAATAGACTTTTAACCTTAAGTTGAACACATATATCATATGAAAGCATTACATAAATGACAAGGTCATTGGACTAAAATGCTATTTATAAAGCTTACGTAATACGATATATAATTAGGAGTGTAGTCTCAGGTCTTTAGTGGTATGGCTTTGAGATTAATAATTATGTGATTAACTATCGGTATAGAATAATTAATTGGAGCCTAATTATATATGTCCAATTGGTCCCTCCACTAGCTCAACATAATTCCTTAACGAATGGTTATTGATGAAAAAAACTTGAAGTCGAATGATTCTCAATATGGTGAAGTGGTGGATAGGATACACTCCTCCTTAAGGCAGTAGGCATTTGCTTCGGTAAATAAATAAAAGATAATTCGATGTTATTTATTTAGAATATATATCTAATTTGATTAATTATTTATTTAAACAAGAATTTGTAATTTAACTTAATCATATTTTTCTTCTGATAAATATAGTAATTAATCTAAATTAAAAAGATATTAAAAATTAATTTTTTATATAATTAATTAAATATCTATTAAGTCTTGTGTAAATATCTATTTATAAATTAAATATGAATAATAAATTAAGAAAAATTATTTTTATTTATTTAATTTTAATTTATGATTAAAATAAAATATTTTACTATAGTTAATTTTATTTTGATGATTAGTACATAATTCTTTTATTCGAATAAAATTGCTATGATTTTATTTTAAATTAGAATTAGAGTTATGAAAAATTATCTGGTTAAATAAAATTGACAGTTTAATTAGAATAAATTAGTATTTAGATTAAATAGACTAAACTCCATAAAATAAATTGGGCCAAAAATATATTAGATGCAATTGGGCTTCACCAAAATCTGGTGGGCACCTAAAGTAGGGTTGACGCCACATATTGGGGTTTTATGGAAGTAGAAAAATAATTATTTTAATTAAAATTTAAAATTAGGGCCACTTTGTTACATGATATAAATAAGAGGTAGTGCCTAAACTTTCAGGTTAGACCATTTCTAATCACAACATCTTATGATTTTTAACCTGTTGGCATAAAGGTGGTCTTGAAGGAGAATTAAGTCAATTAATTTGAAGTAGATTAAGACAAAAAGTGCCTGCACATTCTACCATCCACGAATTGGAGAATAGTGAAGAAAGCTAGTTGGTTGAAGCTTTCACATGGATCTAGAAATTCTTTGACTACATCTTTAGATCTACAACTTAGGTAATTGATTATGGTGGTTTGTATGTAGCAACACGATCTAGTATGATACGATTCAAAAATATTTTAAAATTTTGGTATGCAAACTGATTTGTTTTTTCCAACAGTCTTTAAAATTGAACAAGTTAAAAAAAAAAACTTATTATGATTTACTTCATCAGTACCAATGTAATCTTTTAAACCAAAATCACATGCTTCTTACATTTTATCATTGACATCTTCTATTCAAGCATCAAGTTTCATTGCTTCTTAGAGAGAAGATTTTTCCAATTTAGTTATATTTTTAAGTTTTTCATCTATTAGTATGCATGTGAAGTTTGAATTAAATGGCCATCTAGATGAGCTACTTTTGCCATGGATAGAAATTTTTTATATTTTAATTGGTGAAAGACAAATGGGATAAAGTATCTTACTTTGCAAATGATTAATAGAGATTTTCTTGCAAGTCCTGTTTCTACAGTTGCATCTAAGTCACTTTTTTCGCATTAGTAGAAGAATGGTAACTAGCCATCAGATTAGGCTTTATCTAGACACATTAGATGCATTGTTGTGCTCCCAAAATTGGTTAAAGAATAAAATTCAATGTAAATAACGTACATGTTATATTTTTATTTTCATTTGTTTCTTAAAAGTAAAATCTATTATATTTCATTTCTAAAGTTAAATTTGTAGACACTTAATTTTGTCTAGGATTTCATACAAGCATTTTAGGGCATCTTTAAAACCAAACATGAAAATATAGATCCTATTCCCATCATCCCAAGCTAAGTTAAGGTCATAAATTATTTAATTTAAGGCCAAGCCTTATAAAAAGTATATATTAGATAAAATAGAGCCTACGTGCATATTTAATTAATTTATATAGGGCCTATTTTATTTAATTATGTTAGGCCAATTTTTAAAATATTTTAAATTAATGTTGGGGTTTATTAAAATTGTTTTGATCCAATATGTTTATTTATTTCATATATTTGGCATATTTTATTTAATTGAGTTGGGTTAATTTTTTACAACTTAATTTTTTTAAGGCTCATTTAGCTAGGATGATAGTATTTTTTTTTCAAACTTTTCTATGGCATAATTAAATTTGGGAAAGGACATTCTTAAACTTTTTCCTTGATTAGCCAATAGTGTGGTTACTTGGTCTCTAATTCATAGTATTTCAACCAATCATGTGTTGAGAACCACATAGTACATTAGGTGAGTTAAAAAAAGAAAACCAAATTAAATACCCATTTTCTAAGGTATTGCCTTAGTTGATTGGTTCCTTATATAAAACCCTAAACTTTTTCACATGCTCACTTACTTATCAGCCACCATACTCTCTCTTTAACTTTTACAACACAACATACTCAGCTCTGAAAAAGCTTTCATCTAAGCTATCAAAGCTCTTTCATTCTCATGCCTCCTAACCAAAAATAAAAGCTTTGCATCTCTTTCCATTTTTACACACCACCATTTTCATATGTACATCACTCATCTCACATGCACTAACTCAACATAAACACTTCATACACAGTATATTTAAGGTCATGATTTTTTTTAGATGACAAAAATAATAGGAAGTGATGGCAGCATGAACAAGGAAAAAATGAGCTAGTTGGGTGATAGCATGGTGAAAGAAGGAAAAGGTAATTGCTAAGGTAATTTTTTTCTAATTCCTTTAAACTAGATTGGTGGCCATGTCCCTTATATAAGCTTATGATGTTTTGCATTAAATGATGTCATTGTTTTTATTGTTATGATTTTTCTTTTCATTTACATGATAAGCTTGACATCTTGATATCATGTTTCATTCCATTTCTTGCATTCTAATCAATATATGCTTGATAAAATGCTATTTGATGATGCCTAATCTTGAATTAGTTGTTTGATGCCATTTTTATATTTTAGGTTTATGATATGTTTGTTGAAATGATCTTGTTGGATGTATCTAAATCTGTTTTTGAAAATGAATCCTAAATTTAGACTAGCTTTTGTCTCAAACAAATGAGATTAATGTTGGCCTAGGTTTCTCCAACAAACTACTTTTATATCTATCGCAACGTGGCCCGGATATGAATTCTAACCAAGCTTGACTTAAATGGCCTTCGCTCCTATATTTGTTCAATTTATCACAATTTTATATTCTCTTATTTCTATAGGCCATATTATCATCAACATTTTCTTATTTTAGGGATTGAGTGGTCGAGATGAATTGCTCACTTGACTTAACCTTAAATAGTCATTACAAAATGGCTATTTATTTGGAGTTGCCACCAATCCATTTGGGCTAGGTGAGATTGATCACCTACCGGAGTTTGTATTATAAGGGTTAGGAAACCCTAGAATACAAACTCCAAGGCCCACGATCATACCAGAGATCATATAAAAGGGTTTGGGAGTCGGTTACAATCACAAGTGAGGATCAACCCTCTCGTGATGCTCGAAAAATCGATACCTTATTAATTACGTGATTAACTTGAATCTTAATTTTTATTTGGTTTCAACATATGGCATTTAATTATAGATGCCTGAAATGATCATTTTTAAAACAAATTTATTATTTCCTGTTAAGAAGATTGCGTTTTCAGAATTTTAGAAGTCAAAATCTCTTACGTACTCCATCAGAAGACTAGTGGAAAATGAAAGCCTTTTATTATTCTCTTCTGTAACACAACGAAAAACTAGAGGAACACAAAAGGTTTTAAAATTAAAAATATCTTTTGCACCTCGATGGTGGGCCAGAGGAATGCAAAAGGTTTTATTATTATTTTGTCAAAATTTATAAAATCTTGATTTCCATTTTGAAAAAGATATCTTGATATTAAAATAATCTATAGAACCTCTTTCATATTTTGGGAGAAATTTTACGTATTATTTCAACTTAGAGATATTGCTTTAATTTTCTGCAAGGAAAATTTTATATTTTATTGAAAATGTTTATAAAACTTCCTAAAACTCGATAACAATATAAAGTGATGAACCTCTTCCTGATGTGTTCCTTAGACATGAAAATATCCTTATAATCACATAGGACTTGGTTCTAATAAAATTACCAAAATGCCCTTAGGGTATACCTTCAACGTGAAAGCATCCCTATACCCCTAATAGACACTAAAATGACCTTTAAAGGCTAAATGAATCCTAAAGACTAACCTTTGGCATAAAAGCATCCTGATGGAGAAAATTACAAAAATGCCTTTGGGGTATACCTTCAATATGAAAGTATTCTGGCACCCCTAACAGACACTAAAATAACCTTAGAAGGCTGAATGATCCTAAACATTCACCTTTAGCATAAAAGCATCCCGAAAAAAAAATTATGAAAATGCCCCTAGGTATACCTTCGACATGAAAGTATCCCGGTATCCCTAATAGATACTAAAATGACCTTAGAAGGCTGAATGAATCTTAAACATTCACGTTGGTATAAAAGCATCTTAATGAGAAAAATTACGAAAATGCCTCTTGGGTATACCTTCGACATTAAAGCATCCTAGTACCCCTAATAGACACTAAAATGACCTTAGAAGGCTGAATGAATCCTAAACATTTACCTTTGGCATAAAAGCATTCGATGAGGAAAATTATGGAAATGCCCCTGGGGTATGCCTTCGACATGAAATTATCTTGGCACCCCTAATGGACACTAAAGTGACCATAGATGGCTGAATGAATTCTAAATATTCACCTTTGGCATAAAAGCATTCCAGTGAAAAAAAGTATGAAAATACCCCTAGGGTATACCCTTGACATGAAAGTATCCTCGTACCCCTAATGGACACTAAAATGACGTTAGAAGGCTGAATGAATCCTAAACATTCACCTTTAACATAAAAGTATCCCAGTGAGGAAAATTATGAAAATTCCCCTAGGGTATACTTTCAACGTGAAAGTATCTTGGTAACCCGAAAAGACTTAAAAAGACAAGTAATGATGATTTTTACTCTAAATGAGTAATTTAGATTGCCAAAATGGCTTAAAGTACAAAAATTGCTAATGGATCCCTAAATTTCTCAAAATTAAATATTAGTCCTAAATTGGTTTTAAATGCTAAAAAAGATATATTTATTTTTTTAACCCAAAAAACCTAAATGAGAAGTTTAAATTTTAAAATAACCTAACATGAAAAAAAACCATTAAGTCCCTAAATTTTTAAAAATTGCATTTTGTACCCTAACGGAGAAACCAAAGAATACGAAAAGTTTTTTTTTTATATTTTTAGCACCTCACCGGAGGACCAATGGAATGCTAAAAGTATTTAAAATAATCTAGGTGGATGATTTCATGCTAAAGATAACCATTTTATCCTAAAAATGCTAGATTTCCCTAAGGGTTCCTAAACTTTTTCGATTTTACATTTAGGTACCTAAATAACAAAAGCAACCTAAATCATGACAAAATATAATTAATCAGGTAAAAATCAGCGTTTAAATCATAAAGAGCATCCATATGAAGGTTTGGTCAAATAACTTTGACCAAAAAACAAAATTGTACATTATTTGCAAACTAGCCCCTAAACTTTAAAAAATTACAAAATACCCCCTAAAGTGTGAAAAATACCTAAAGCATGGTGTGAAATACCCAAAATCAGTTTCCAAGTTATCCATGAAGCTTTCAGTCAAATCCTTTGACCATAAAACAAAAACTTTGTGTTATTTGCAAACTAGTTCCTAAACTTTTCTAAAATTACAAATTGGCCCCTACATGAGTAAAATGTAAAATTAAGCTTCAAATAAATCAACATGATCACAAAAAGTCTCGTAAAAGAATCACAAGTAAGATTCGATCACTTCTTTTAGCCCCTAGAATAAATTTTTCAATATTTACACAAAAATCCCTAAACTTCTTAAAATTACAAAAAGACCCCAAAACTAAAAAAATGTATTTTAACTTGATAAATGCATAAAATACACTCCTAAGGGTGCAAATGTGCTTCAGCCAAGCATATACATCTGAACAAGGATTTCACTATAATAACAAGAAAACACTAAAAAATATATATAAATATATATATGACAAACACAACACCAAAACCAACATCATATCAACATTAAACATGATTCATGAAGAACAATAATTTACTAACAAGAAGAAAAAAATAAAATAAAATAAAATCAAGGAAATTAGTTCATGGCCATTATGCTTAGCCCTTCAACATGGATAAAAAATCCATGAACTTAAGCATATTTTTGGATCATCAAAGAGAAGAAAAATGTATGAAACAAACAAAACTTCAAAGATTTAAGTGGAGATTATACCTTAAGAAGCCTTGAAATTTTTTTTAAGTGTTATTATTATTATTTTTGCTTCCAAAAACTAAAAACCTTGAAGAAAACATCCTCCTTAGCCGAAATTACATGTCTTTTTCATGGAATTTTTCTTTTTTTTTTTTAATTTTGTTTATGTTAAGTTTATTTGTTAGGTTGGAAATAATAAATGTTATGTCATAAGCCCATACCCTTGTCATCTTTTCTTACAAGCCACCATCTCCATTGTCATGATTATGCTAGTTTAGGTGAAATGATGGTTTTGGTTAACTTGATGGAATTAGCTGGAATGAAACTAAATCAATTGGAAAATAATTTAATTCCAACTAAATTAGATTTCATGTAACTAAATTAGAAAATTGTAAAATTAATTATGTAAAAGCAAAATTACATTACAAATTTACAGGTAAACATAATCTTAGAAGTAAAGAAACAAATGCAATCAAGGTGCATAAAAAGCCTAATTGGAAATTTTACGAAAAAATGATAATAAATTAAAATCCATGCACTCAATAAAATTCCACATAATGAAGCCAATTAAGAATTTAATCATATGGAAATTTCAATTAAAATTTCATAAAAAATAAAAAAAATGAATCAAAATAATTGATATAAAAATAAATAAAAAATTTAAAGAAAAAGTTGGTGGACTTTGTTGGAAAATTAGAGACAAAAATGGGCGTGGTAGGCTTTTAGAGAATGAAATGGGCTTGTGGAAAATCAAAAAAAATGGGCTTGGTAAAGTCATTGGGCTTGTTGAAAAATTAATGAGCTTATTGGGCCAAAAGTTGAAATTTTTAGGCCCATTAAGGAGATTTTGTCAAAATAAAATGAAATTAATAAAATTAAAAAAGAATTATATAGATTTCAAGCATTAGACCATACAAGGAAAATTTTTTAGAAGTCTTACGTGCTAGAAGAGAAAAAATCCAAAACTCGTAAAATTTTACCAGAAAACCTTTATGAAAGAAATTTGTTATTTTGAAAAAAACTGTAAATCTCATAAAATAAATTGAATTAAAAAATGATTTAATTAATTTTAATGAAATATTTAATTAATTTTAAAAATTTTAAGCACAAAAATTTTTTCCTGAAAAAAATATAGAGTATAAAACTTCGTATCTTAAAAACAAGAAAATTCAAAGAAAATGCAAAACTCATAAAATAAAATAAATTTTGAAAAACTAATTCGATGGTGGTTAAATGAAAATATTTAAAGAATTTTGAAGCTCAAAACTCGAGAAAATTCTATCAAAAATTTTACAGATTAATAGAAAGCTCGTATTTTAAGACCAAAAAATTTTAAAGAATACATTAAAACTTATATAAAATGAATTAAATAAAACGTATTACCCAAAATATTGATTTACAAAATGGTAAAGACAAAAATTTTGAAATTCAAAATAATTTTATCAAGAAAAATTTTACAAGTATAATACTTATTATACTATTAAAAATTCAAAATTAATTACAAAAATGGACAACTTGACACCTTATGTTATCAAATATCAATATAAATTTTTCCTTGAATATTTTTTATTGATTTTTTTAAGCACATATTAACGTAAATACAATATAGGTATCGATAAAAATATACGACGGTCAACTTCTCAATTTTAATGAAAAGTTCTCAAAAAATTCCTAAAAATGGAAAGTTTGACCATAGTAACATCCACAGAAACATATTTCAAAATTTCACAAGTATAAAATTAAAAGTTAATTATTTTACCTTAACATTTGTATTTCTTATCCGAGATCTACTTTTCATGACTTTTGAAATGGCGCTAATTTTATCACGTGCACCTGCGATCATTTAAGCACATTTAAATAGGTCTTGAAAATGTATATTCCCTAAGGAAAATTTACCTCTACTGGGACAAGTACCTAATTTTGTATCTCGGATATTTTTGGACTGACAAGGAAAAGGGCCCAGGAAAAATTAGGTATCTACAATATCTTAGGGAAAAATCAAGCTTACATGTTTGGATTCTTGGCCTAATAAAGCAAAATAATTTTTTTTCATCTTTTAAAAACTTTCTTTTTATAATATGCTTGATCAAATGTTCTACTTTTTAGCCTTTGTGCGGTGACTTGATGGCAGGGATAACAAATCATCCACTAGCCTAATTCCCCAGGACTTCAGATGGACTTGTAATTCCACTACCATAGACCCTAATCATCAGACATTCATATGTCTAACACCTTGACATGTGTCTAGAAAACCTCAAACCCGATAACTCCCTTATTTTAGTACTGGTAACATAGAGATCTCAACTTGAAATTTTTTTCGAACCCTAGATAATTTTTTTTGAAATTTTATAGTATTTTTCCCTTAAAAGGCATCGAATTATCTTTCCCATGGTATCTTGTTCACCCCTATATGTGCTCATACAAGAGAGTTATGATTTTTCAAATATTGGCTGTTTGGAAACCCTAAATTAGCAATTAATAATTTATTTGGGTCATATTGGCCCACCGGATGATATTTATGGAATTTATAAATATTTTCCTTCAAAACTACATGAAATTCTCTTTCCATAAGGTGTCTTTTGTAATTTAGTAATTTCAAATGAGTCTGTAACAATTTTTCACAGTTTACTGCAGCCATTCCTCTGCATGTGCTATCACTGCTGAATTAAACCTAAGTTCAAAAACTATTTTCCCATAGAAAGATTTTTTTTTAGAATGTTCAAATATTTTGATTTTAATCCTTGTCGATTTGCCTTTCCAACAGTGCCTTGTTTTCCACCTGAAGCCTTTAAATTAGTCTGGAATAAATTCGGGAAAGTAGATAGTGAGATGCTACCCCTGTTTTTGTCATTGAGAAAAAATAATTGATTTTTCCTAATTTCCCTTTTCAAGGCATTTAGATGCCTCAAAATGAATTCTTGTAGAGCCACATGTCATAATACGAGTTTCACTATGTTCGGATCAAGGTCAAACACCCTTAAATTTTAATTTTGCCATTTATTTAAATTACTAGTTTTAATTTTTCAAATCTATCCATTCTAAAAAAATATCCAAAAATATTTCATTTTCCAAAATTACCTAATTTTTCTTCTACTTGGATTTTTGAACCTAAATTTTCAAAATTCCTCCAAAATCAAGTTTTTCTCTCTCCCAAGTCATCTTAGATTTTTTTTAATCAAAGCTTTTTTTTTCCATAACTTAAGCGAGCAACAAGTCTAAGCATGTCTTAAAATTGTCAATTTGGTTATCTTTAAATAACTGGAAATAATTACAAGATTCATCACGATTGTCCCTTTTTTCTATGCTTTTGATGCTTTTATTTTCTGCCACATTTATTATATTTCTTTATACCTTTCTAACAGATTCCCTTGTTGGTGGCAATTTCTACATCCACATATTTAATTACATCTTTTTTAAAATTATTGAGGAAATGTTTCATATCGGTATGTCTCTAGTGCCCACTTTGGAACACCTTTTTTAAATTAAATCTAGAAATATTTTAACCTTGCGTATCACCAATCCTTCGAGGTACGTAATGGTATTAAATTTTCTACAAAAACTGGATTTATCATTTTTAAAGATTCATGCATCATAAAAAGGGGATTATATAGAAATAGTAATGAAAAAAATTAAGAAAATTGAGACTGAGATATTATATGGCCAAAAAGCATTGATTTAGGGTGTCGAAGAGGTGTTAATTCTTTCCAATGTGCAACCGACTCTTGAACCCTCCAAACAAACTCTGAAACACATAGACTATAAAATCAAATCCTGAGTTTTGTAACTCAAGAGACTAGTTTAAATATTTGTCCGATCATACCTAGCCTAAATGATCGGTGACAACTTTAAATTTTCTATCACTTTGTGGTGGTCGTTAAAGACGAGTTAGATGAATGATCTATTTGATGGTCCCCCCCACTCCAACTATGAGAAACACATTTTTTTCTCTTGCCCTATCACACTGAATAAAATCCCAAAGAGGGGATATTTTTTAAGTCGAGCATGTTCATCCCGTCGTTAAGGTATGGGGCACGTTGTGACAAAATTAATAACTATCTTTATTCTTTTATAGTCCTAAATTAAGTTGGAGATTCAATTGGCACATATGTTATTATGAAAAAAAATAGTCATTCATAATTGATAAACTAAGTTTCAATGATTGTTTTTAGTCTACGAAACAAATACTTTTAGTTAATAGAATTTTAGTTTGTTATCTAAACTGTTATGTTTGTAATTTAGAACTTATCCAGCACATAATCTTTTTCTTTGTATTATCTAACTTTTTCCTTTTTTATATTCTAGAACTGTTATTTTGTTATCTAATTTGTTATGTTTTTATTTTAAAACTTGTTTGTTTTACATTAATTATGGAAAATTTTCATTAAAATTATTTTTTGTTTGATTAATATTTTTTTAAAAAAAAATTTTATTTTCCAAATTCACATTTTTTTAGTGTATTCGAATACCCAACAAATAATATTATCTAAGTCGAATTCAAATAGTAAGGCATGGATTTAATGCAGATAATAACAGATTCAGAGTTTAAAGCAGTTTTATAGATTCAAATTTCAGATATTACAAAAAAGTAGATATTTGATTCGTTGCATCCATAGTTATTTATAATATTGGTGGAAACTAATCTCATACGGATTAGAAAAGTCACGAATAATGAATGTATAATAAGGTATTCTTTTTACCATTGGACAACTGAGTTAAATGTTACGAGCCCAAGAGCTTACTAGACTCACCAAGTGGGCTACTAATTATTTAATGTTAAAAAAGAACACTTAGGTAACTTGGTAATGCAACTATTTTTATTCTTATTTTTTATTTTTTGAAATAATTAAATTATAATTAAACAAACAAATGATTTTGATTAGTCACATTAGAATAGTTGTATTGAAAAATCATAATACTCATCAAAAGAGTTATTGTGTAAAGAAACAATACTTAGCTAAAGATATTATTGTGTAAGAACAAAAATTTATGCCAAAAGAAAAGTCACTAAAAATGTAATTTCATATTGTTTATAAAAAAAAAAAACTATTTTATTTTGACATATTTAAAATTCTACTTATAACATTTGTATCTTGGAGGCATCACACCTTAAAGTTAGCATTCAAATCTCTTATCTCCATAATTTTTTTCTGCCAACTATCATTCAATTCGTAAAAATGTCTATTTTGGCATTTTGTCAAGAGATCGCATGCTGATAAAGTCTGGCCTCATGCATATATTGGATTTAAAAAAAATCATTAGAATAATTTTAAATAAGTAATGCAAGATAAAAACATGAAAATAGTTACACTTCGCTGTGGATCTTTAGGGAAGGACTTACATGTAGTAAATGATAATTTTTTTAGCAAAATTAGATTATCCATGTGATTAGGGATTACCTAACTCTCAATTATCATAATTTGGTTTTAAAACAATTTTAAAAGTCCTCTAATGAGTGGTAGTAATGGCTTCTTGAAAAAATCCCAAAGATCACCAGCAAGATGGTAGTTAGAACCTTATCCAAGTCTAATGGTTCTCTAGTGGTAGCTAGAAAGCTTGTTAGGGCTTAACAAAAGGTAATTAAGGATGGTTCTTCTTTCACACAATCTGAGAATGTTTTTGAATAGTTTTTACACCAAAAGAAGAGGGAGAAGAGTGCGTATGAAGGTACAATAGTGGCAACAATGGTTAATTTTGCTACCTTTAGGGCAATAGCTTTTGGAGAGGTTAAGAGAACAATTTTTCTCAACTCACCTATTTAGGAAAAACTTAGTCTAGGTTCATTAACCCTAATCCCTTACTTAACCGATTTTACTTTGAGCTTTTTAAGGATCAACTTTGATCAAATTCAATTACTTCTTAAAGTGAAACACTTTCTCTTTGAAGAAGTTTAACTTGATCATGAAACTTCGCTATGTTACCCAAACCAAGCACACATTAATGGCCATGAAGGATATCTACCAAGGCATGTTGAATGAATTCAAAAACCTGGCCTAGGTGTGCCCTAGATAAGTAAGCTAGAATAGGTCTCCAAGGAATTTTAATCAACAATTAAACTTTTATTTATCATATAAATAAATTATATTTAATTTATCTCATAAATCTAATTACCTAATAATTATAAAATAAGATAAATTATAGACCTATTCGGCTAAGTTATTTTACCAAGGTGGAGTTTGATTCAAAAATCAAACTTTTAGCCTTGGTGAAACTCTATTTTCACTAAGACAAACTTTATCTGCCTAGACATGGTATGTTCTAATTTAGACATTATGAGGATAAGACAATCTTATAAGACAAAAAACAAAAATTAAGATTTCATAAATATAATTTTATGTCTTAAACAAATTTTAATTAAACTTTTCAATTAAGTCTGTTGAAAAAAGTAATTTTCATTTTCATAATTGAAAAATAAACACTTTTATTTTGGTTGGAAATAATATTTTTGACCAAAAATTCTATTGGAAAATTTTATATTTTCAAACGAAAAGTTCCATAAAAAATATTATTTCTAACAAAAAATGATATTGAAAGGAATTATCCTACCTAGAACATTTCTAATGGAAATTTGTGTAGGAAATAGTTCAAAATTTCCATCAAAAATAAATATTTCTTTTGGAATGTTCATTAGAAGGTGAACAGAATAGTCAAAACTTTTCTAACAAATTTTTAGTCAAAAAAACTAAAATTCTATCAAAGATCCTTTTGCTATATAAATCGATCATTGATGCCTTTCTTTGATTTCTCTCCGATTCCAATTTTTTTCCTCTCAAACTCTCTCTAGTCTACGTGATTTTAAAGTATTTTTATTTTAGAGTTATTTTTTGTAGTGTTTTTATTTTTTGCTATTTTTGATTAATTGGTTTGTCTTTCTGTAGATTTACGTGGTTAATTTTTCATCTTTTGGTTTCTTAGTTCTCTCCTACATAATCTGGTATTTTTCTTTTATTATTTTTAAATAATGTTTTTGTAATTTGTGTTGCATATATATATGTTTTATTTATTAGGGTTTTAGGGTTAGGGTTAGATGTTATTTTTAATTAAATTTATATTTACGAATTTGTATGATAGTTTTTGTAGATCAATTAAAAACGAGTATAAGAATATTTAAGTTTGATTGTTTAAGCTATGGCATCTTCTTCTCTCTCTTGTTAGTGGTTAGCTCATCATCGCATTACTTATCGTGCCATAGAAAACCTAAGTAAGTTAAATTTTGTATAAATTTAAATATTTTTTATTTAGTTAATTTTGCTATAAAGAAGTTAATTAATTTTTAAATGATTTTTTTAATTTTTAGTTTTAAATTTATTTACTTTTTAGTTACAATTTATTTTTAAGTATAAATTTAAATAATTCTTTTAAGTATGTATTTATTTTTTAAATATATTATTATTTGCATTATAGATACAATCAGTTTTTTTCTTAATGCTATTATAGATATGATGTTGTGAGCTACTAATAAAGGTAAAGCTCGAGCTGGTCGTCAACTTCAACGAGGTCTTCTACTCCAAGCATTTAGAGTAGCCATTATACGTCGTGGATCTACAAACTTAGGGACATCTGTGACAGCTAAACAAGATCCACCTTTGTCTCTCATGATGCCTCCATCACTGGGGGATGATATAGATCAACATTTTTCATTGATTTCCTAGACTTTGAAATGGATAAGGGTCGATCATACCATGCTGATAAGTTGCTGCCTACAGCAACAACTAAGGCAACTAATCCTATTGTTGCTACTCAGCCTGAGAAAGGTTTTCCATCCACTACACTGAAAAGACAAGGTTGAGGTTAGACGAAGACATTATTATCCATAGCTAACCCTACTAATAGGTTTTGGCTTACAATATTTAAAAACATGTAAGTTTAATAATAAATTTGTTACAATAAATTAACTATGATTAGTTATTGTATCTTAACAACTGTCTTATTTTATTGTAGGACTTTCATCGAATTACTTGTGAAGACCACTATGTTGTATTGATTAGGCAGCATTATAATGCATAGAGACCAATCTAGAAAAAGATCTCAGCTATGATGAAGGATCATATGTTTACTATTTTTTAGGTACATAAACTTTCAAGTAAAACTAGGATTTTTCCTATGTACTAATTACAATTAGTTTCACATAGGGAAAACATTAATGGCCTACAGAATAAATACCTATTGTACAATGACTACTTGAGACCATTGGATAGGAACGATTCAAGAATATGATGAACACAGAGCTCAATAGTGCAATGAAAATCTTCTAGACTCCTCATATTGAAGACTACAAAGATTATCAATGTGACTGGATCATAGTCCCTATATAGGACCAGCTTGTTGACCTTTGGAGTTCAGAAACCTAGAAGGTGAAATTCGCTAAAGCATCGGTAAATCAAAAGACAGAGAAGAAAGGTTCCTTTACTCAACACACTAGTGGTAGCTTCTTTTTCTCGTGACTCAACAGAGGATGGTAAGTTATATGTTAAACTATTTTTCTTATATTATATAATTAAGTTTGAATTAAACTTTCAATTTTCTTTCATTGTAGTTACAACAACTACAGTGTGAGCCAACATTTTTGGAAGTCTTCATGCAAACTCACAGACATACCTAAGGTATTAGAGACTTCATTGATGGTAAGTCTCGTGCTATCAATGTAAGTGATAAAACTATTATACATTTATAAATACTATTATTTTGCATTAAATATTAATTAATACTTTCCATTGCTTTTGTAGGAAAACTATGCTGTAAATTTGCAGCAAGGATTTAGGGACATCTATCCACGTATCTTGAGTTAACCCTCAGAGTTGGTCCACGCTATTGGAGGTGTGGAGGCCACTTAAACACGTGTATATAGGTTTAGAACTAGGCCAAAGGCAGGCCAAATTTTTTGTCTACCAAGGGATCACTAATGTCCGATGCTTCATGTTACTCTTTGACCACTCCTACTATTGCCCAGCGGGCACCACTATGAACATAATCGCCTATGATGGATCCGGGTCTACATGAAAAGATGGACAAGTTAGCAAACATTGTTGGTTAGATGTAGTAGGTTCTATTCATAATATCGTAACACCAAATAAATCAAGAGTAGTAGATTCTCCTGCTCTAACAGCAGCTATAGTTGATGTAGAAGTAGTTGATGCATACGAACAATCTCACAAATCCATGAGAACCACCAAGCGCTTCAGTAGCTTTTGAGTGGAAAGGCACCTGGTTCTAGTGATAACAGCCTTCTACCGTTCCTTCCTCCCCACATCCATAGTGATGTAATTTTTTTATATTTTTTATACAACTTCGTATATACAATTTAATTTATTTTTAATATGTTCGTGACTTATAAAATTGTACTTTTTTTATATTTACATTTAATATTTTTATTACGGTAAATGCAATTTACATTCATTTCAAAATTAATTGTTTAACTTAAAAATATTTAAATAATCCAATAAAAATAAGACAATAAATTTTATAGGAATAAAAAAATTAAAAGCATTTTAACTAACAAAAATTTCCATTGCTAAAAATATTAATAACGGATTTTTAAAACCAAAAATCCACCAGAAATAATAATCAATGATAAAATATTCTGAAAAATGATTTTTGGACGAATACTTTCCATCGTCGATTTTTATTTTTGACAAATGTTTTTTAATTACTAAAAATATTTAGTAACAAAAATATCTTGTAAAAAAATGTTATTTCCGACAAAATTATCCATTGGAAAAAACTACTTTCGACAAAAAAGATATTATTGACAAGAATACTATCATTGACTTCATTTATAGCAACTAATTTTTTCCAACAAAATTTCCTTGGGAAATAGTTTTTCTCAATGGATTTTTGTGCATTTTTGACGAAAATTCCTTTAGAAATAAGCCTCCTCTTGTAGTGCATTACACTAAGATTAACAGTCATACTGCTGCCTGCAAATTTTAGTCATACTATAAACTATTGTAGAGTACAAAGATCTTTTCCCTAATTGAAACAAGTGAGAAAGATTAAGAGATAGCAGAAAGTATTGTTAAAAAATTGGAGATATTCTATACCACCACTGAATTGTTTTAAAAGATAAAGTATCCTACTACCATTTTTTTTTATTCAAATTTGTCAAATTCAAAGTGCATTAGTGCAATGAATGTGTTGTTGTGATGATTAGTCCAAATGGCAAGGAACATTTTCAACAAATTTGAGAAGTATTAGAGTACTACTCATGTTGTGTTAGCTGTGAAAGTTATATTGGATCCTAAGTACAAAATGAAGGTAGTAAAGTATTATTTTCCTAAAATTTATGGTGATGATACACTCTTTCAACTCAAATAAGTTAAGAAAACTTTTTATGATTTGCTTCATGAGTATCAATGTAAATTATCTAAACCAAAATCATATGCTTCTTACAATTCATCATTGACATCTTTTATTCAAGCATAAAGTGTCCTTACCATAGGATGTCTCTAGGCAACAAGTAATCAAATTATAAGATTTTATAAAATAACTTATAAACATGGCACTGGAAACATAAAAATAAAGATAATTCAAGACTCCCTAAATAGGATCATCTTGCATGATCTTGATTAATCTTTTAGATCAAGAAACCTAAAGAACTATTCAAGATTTGAACATACCTCAATCTTGAGGAGTCTTTTAGCAATTCCATGACCTACTTATAAAAAATGTTGAGCTTGGTTGTTATAAACCAAAGCTGTCCAAGTGCCCAACTTTAACAGTTATCCACTCAGGCGACCCAAAAAACCTTCAGTGAAGAAAAGACTTTGTTTCCAAGAGTCATGCTAGTAGCGTAGATTTCACTAAATCTTCCCTTGTACTTAGAAGACCTTGATTTAATAATCCAACAAAGAAGAAAATTGATTTTCTTCTTGTTCCAATGAAGATTGCGCAATATCTCATAGAGTTATGGGAGGGATATCACTAACTCCATTTTGGGGTCCTTTTGGCCAAATTCTAAAGCCTTCAATCAGCTATGAGGGATAGCAAACATGGATTTATATAGCCTAGGGTTTACAATTTTAATTTTTTAAAAATTATAATTTGGCCCTTGGCCCATATGA